>JAZGTK010004887.1:0-23457 GCA_036877625.1 Ambastaia sidthimunki
TTGAAACGCGTTTTATCCGGACTACAACGCACACCGGCACGGGCGACATTAACGAATGCGCGTGCCCCCCCAACCTGTCCCGCGCGCTTCCTTGACTCCTCTCGTGCCCCAATAATTGAACATCATCATCTTTAAGTACTGCGCCTTTTACGCACACATATGTCTCCAGAGCCGTCTTTGCGTCTTAGACATACAACAGGTTAACGAAATAAAAAAAATGTTGCGGTCTTTACGTACGCATTTTCTTTATGAAGCGAGCTGATGGTGCTGCAGACCTACTGACTGCTGGCAGAAATGTATCGAGCGTGGCAGTATTCAATTGTTTTCAAGCCACGCATATGTGTGCGCAAATGCGCATGTTATGGCCCGCAGCGGGCGACCTCTTATTCGGCACGAGTAATTCGTCGCTCCCGTGGGTTTTGTCCCGCCAATCACCGATGCACTTAGGAAATAATCGCGCAAGATCAAAGTGGAAATGCACGCGCAATGCAGGCGCGTCCTCGAGGCCAGCTCCCACAGCAGACGGCGAGAGGTTTCCATCGAAATCCTTTATAATCGGAATGGAAACAAATAAAGGACCGACTGTGTGCTAACTGATTTTGTTATTCACAGTATTAAATATCATGCACAGTGCTGCTTGTTTGTGCTAAATGAGTGTGTAAGTGCCACCGTCTGATTTTATACCGATTAATTAAGCGTCGAATCACAAAGGGTAATGCGGCTACGTTGAAGCTGTTGCACACGTGTCGTCTGACTTATATGAAGCGCGTCATTAATCTCCTGTAAACCGGACGCGTATTTTTGCTCCCTCCGATGAAATATGATTATGTTATGCATGCTGATATGCGTTTAATACAGCATTTCCGGAGATTCCGCTGTGTGGTCAGCAGCACATAGGCAGAAGTGCATGCCTGTGAGACACGTATAGATGCTGCTTAATGCTCATACTCACTCAGTTTAGGGATTCAGGGGGCGCGTCGCCGCGCAGCATCCACCTCGCTGGACTCTCTGCTGCTGCTGAAATTTCTGGCACCCAGTCGGACCCCGGAAAACCGCAAGCATAATCAATAACCTGCGTTGAGCCTAGATTCGTATGTTAGGGAGGACATGTGAACGGCATGGCATTTGGCGTCCTCATCGCAACCTCTGACCATTCCCATTGTTCCTGGGCATCACGCGTCGCTCACAAGCCAAAAGGTACAAACGCACAGCTGGGTTATTCCAATTCGACGTTCGCTTGTGATATCAGGACCACGTCACAGCTGCCTCGGTTGAGTCTCAGAGCCTCCTCAAACCTCAGTCCTGTCTCAAGCATCGGCGACAGTACCATATGACAGCGCGGTGCCCATTCCATTGGCATCTGGATCTTGCGTTTTGCGCCACTTTGCGGCATGTCCGGGAATTACAGTAATCTTTAACTCTTATACGGCATATATGTTGGGAAATACAATGCCAAGACAGTCAGCCACTACTGACAATTGCGTATTTCCCTTTTGTGCGTGTATCATATTGCATGGCATCAGATGGCGATACCATGGTTACATATAATGGTACTAAATGATTACCATATTCATGTATACGTTGTACTAGACGTACTTAAAGAAATGGTATGGTACTACCATAATACGTGTTTCAAAACACATGACAGGCTATTGCCATGGTGTATTTTCTAAAAACAAAACGTGTAGAATGGCACCATAGCACTTTTTGTTAAAGTATAAATATTGTATATTTACATAGCTCTAGTTTGCTATATATAAAATGACAAAAATACATGAAGCTAAATTGTACAGAAAACTTGTTCCTAGGAAACTAGTGTGTACACGTATAATCTGTCTATTAGCCCCGCAGGTGTTACAACCTAGAGATCAAACAAACATGCACATTTACAAAATCACCATCGCAAGAGAGAAAGATTTCCAAATGTGATGGAGGTACTCCAGCAACAAGCAAAGCACCAGTCAAACATATCTCTCTATAAAGGTAGCTGTATTTGTTTATCAGCACATACAGAAAAACACAGACCTAAACCTTTGCACCCTGCTGATAATCACCCATCTGTGGGACTGCAGACTGTGCCAGTGAGCATATACTCACTACAGCAGACAGCTGTACTCAGGTCAGTGATATGTGCTGAACATGGCTGGGCACAGCGGGGGCTATGTAGGGGGCGTCCGAATTATGAAAAATGCAACCTCAGGGCTGACATCTTAATTACTGTATAAATATAGAAGAAATACACACAGGAGACTAAACATAGACAAGCATACACACATATTCTAACAAATTTGAGCTTTTCCTGTTTGCTTATGTAGGTACAAAAACGGTGGGGTTGGCCACAATTGCTATGCACACTAAAAAACTAAACTTGTTCATTATCTTGTGGTCAGTTTTCTTAAAGAAATAACAAGAGACAGGTTATTAAAAGCACTGTAGGCAATTTTGTCCAAAAAAAAGTTTTGTTATGCTCTTCACAACCTGATAGCAAACACAAGGTAAAGTGGTCTATATATTTTTATCTATTAATATCTTCTGTGGAAGGACCATAAAATGTTCATCCAATCATTGCCCTCGGTCCACTCTGAAGGGAGGGTGGGATGTTCTGCTTTCAAAGCTAGTTTGCTTTTGCTAGCCTCTCTGAAATTGCTCTACCATTAACAAGTAGAAGGACGTAAGCCAAACTCTCCATCATGGAGAAGCTGTCCGAGGTGCACAGTTTTAAGAACTACTTGCTGTTGCACAGCATTGTGTCATCATTTTACATTTATGCATTTAATAATATTTCTATCCAAAGCAATTTACAGTGCTTTCAGGGTATATTACATCGATCTGTGTGTGCTTACTGGAAAACAAACCCATGACATTGGCATTGTTAGCACCAAGTAGGGAGGGATGACTTAGAATTAAAAGTGTTCACTTGTCACTAAAAATTTGGTTTTATTTTTAAAAATGCTTTTCAAGCATGCAAACTTCAAAAGGCGTTACCTGTTTACCTTTGTAAAGGTTTTTGTACAAGATTTTGTACATCCCTGGTCATACCTGTAAATGAATTATGATGGTCTCACGCGTCCTCAAGCGCTCCACCTGCCGCTCCCTCGTGACAGTACATCCGGAGGTGGGGTTCCGCCCCTCTGTTACATTTAAAGACCCGGCCCCATTTATTTACCCCTCTCTCACCCTTCTTACCCCCCGCCTACCACTTCGTACAATGTTTTGAACCCTATGCTCAATGTACAGCTCGTGATACGGTCATACCTCATTGTAAGAGCAGAGTATTGACTAATAGAGTAAATACTGAAGATACTAAAAAATGATTTTGTTTTATGCACAATTTTGAGTTTTACGATTGTAAAGACTGAATTTGAGGATGGGGTGCTGCACGGGGAGGTGTATGTTGATGTTCTTCTGCGCTATTCAGCTGGTAAGACTGTGCGTTATAGAAATGTTCACAAACAAACATATCTCAGCGCTTTACTTTTGTAATGCGTTCATTTAAAATAAGATAAACCTGTTTATGAAATCTAATCTTTTTATATTAACTTCAAGGAGACTTTATGAACATCTGAGGTTCGTTATGTTTGCATGCATTCGGCCTGCATACTAGTTTTCATTGTTTGAAACGATTTCAGTTTTGTGCTTTTGACAAGAATACAAATGTCCGTTTAACTAGTTTTACATAAAACAAATAGTTAATAAAGACATATCAGTGTGTGCCAAGCCACCAGGACACTTTTGTGTGTATGTTGGTTGTCTTTGTTATGAAGTGCGCATCCTACACACCCACTTTGCGGAGTTTTAATTCAAACATAACAAGTAATTGTTGTTAAAAACACAAAACTATGTTTATCCAAATACACAACATTTATATAAATGTAACATCTTCGCTGTTTTTAATGCTATTTACACACTATTTACTGTGCTGTTGACAAAACAGCTGTCACAGAACTGACAAAAGCATAAAATTAAATATTTAATATAAGCATATTTTAAATGAATATTGAATTCATTGAAAATGAATATTGAAATAGTGTAATATTGAAAAAATAATAATAATACTAAATGTTTGTGTTTGTTTTCTGCTTTTTTCTTCATGTTTATCGACTTTATTGAGTGTCTTGTGCATTTTTTCTTGATCACTTTTTATTGATTGCTCATGTCTTCCAGTGGTGTGAGATCACACATGAAGTGTTAGTAATTGGATTCTGATTCTTGTGTTATTTCAGTTCAATAGTTGCACTGGGGTCCTCCGCAGGCAAAAACCCACCTGTACAAAACACCAACAGTGTGACCTACAGCCCTCCTTTTATTCTGCTTAACCTTTTATGACATTTAACTTTAAACGTAAGCATCTATTTTGCACCTTGTCTGACCGTACACTGGTGCATCTTGTTTGTTATTGATCTGGCATTACATTACATTTTGACTTTATAACCTCAATGGATTTCATTACTTTACCCATGACTTTCTTAATACTGTCATCTGGTAAATAAATGATGAGGATTCTGCGAGACAGGGCAGAAGAAGAGCATGCAGTTATTAGTCATTACAGTCGTGTACGTTTGATGTTAGGTTGGCTCAACGAAAATATAGATAAACGGTTTAATTGGCTTAACCAGTTCTGTTTACTGCTTCACACCTACTTACGCCGCCTAAAACAGAGACAGCCTGCAGCATGTCTAATACCATGTCCGATTTAGTGTAAAATTTGGCTATAAGCCTTGGCTGAGCATTCATCTTTCATGTAGTCTGTAGCAACAGGTTCTGCCCTTGTTGCTGTGCATGGGCGATTGTTTTTGATTGGTAAAATACTTGTAATATTTTGAAGTAAGTTTGTTAATAGCTCATTAATAAATTAATCAGTACTGATATTGTTACAGACCTGAGGCTGTGAATCTAGCATCTGTTACTGAGAGGGGATGTTTAATCTACATCTGCAAAGCATCTTTAAATTTTATATTTGTATCTGGCTCATGATGGTAGACACACCTCGTTTAAAAGAAAAGCATGTAGACTGTGACAGAGACATTGTGAGAATGGCTGATTTGAGGTGGAACCTCTGGGAACAGCTGGTTGAGAGCAGCAATATGGCATATGGAGAAAGATGGGGGTTGGATTGTAGGGGGATGGGTGGTTAGTGAGGGTTTAGTACTGCTGCAGTAAAGCTTTATAAGAGAGCAACATCCCCCACACGCAGCACCTCCCATGTGAATCAGAACTCCCTTCACTGAGCCTCTGACCTCCAAGGAGAGCTCTCATCTCCTGCTCGCCCTTTCTTCCTCAGTTGCCTCCCTCCCTCTTTTTCTCGTTCTCCATCCCTCACTCTCTATTTCTCTTGTCACAAGCTTTGTACCCCATTGGCTCTGTTACCCTGGCAACCTTGAGTAAAAATCCAGCGTGTGGAAAAATAGAGGTGGGGGTTTTGAGTGTTTCTCTGGGAAAAAGCGATGGGGTCTCCATTATGATTGTGATTGGGGCAGCATGGTTTATCTGTGGAAAGCAGAAAAATTAGGGGTGCGTTGTGTTATTTTTAGTTACGTAGATGCAAAGTAGCTGGTGATTTTTGATTGTCTTAACAATATGCAGAGATGTGGTTTATCTTGTTCTTTCAATCTCTCTTTTTTCAGATCACTGCTGTGGAGAGACAGGTGTTTGATTTTCTAGGTTACCAGTGGGCACCCATCCTTGTCAACTTCCTGCACATCATTGTGGTGATATTGGGTTTGTTTGGGACAGTCCATTATAAGCCCAGATATATTGTTTTGGTGTGTATATAACTGGTATTTGTCTAACTTTTAATAAGTACAGTGTCAAGTGAGGTGCCATTGTTGTTTTATTAAAATATCACAGGCCATAAGAGGTGTATTTATTCTCCATTTACATGGACATTTGTTTTGAAATTCAAGCTGCCATAGATACTCAACAATAACAACATAAAAACAATAACACCATACTACAACACTATACAACAATACAAAAAGCTGTACATGTATAATTATATATATATATATATATATAATTTATATATTAATATGTAATATAATTTATATTATAAATATGAATAGATGTAGGAACAAAAGATTTCTTATACCATTTAAATAATTATAATTTTATTTTTTTATAATGGTTATGTACATAGATAGGTATTTTTCCCTCTTTTATTTTAACCATATGACTTTTACTCTCTTTTATTTTAGTATATAGTCTGGTCTGTGTTTTGGGTGACATGGAACATCTTTATCTGTTGCCTTTATCTAGACCTTGGAGGACTCTCTAAGGTAAAGAGTGCTAGCAAATAGGGCTGCTCAAATGAGCCAGTCTGTGGTTAGACCAATACAGTCCCCATACAGTCATGGCATTGCAATAATAATTTTAATTCTGTAGTATAAACTTAGGCATGCCTAGCTTTTATTTATACAAGATTTGAAATATACACTGTATGCTTTCTTTGTACAACAACAATGAAACCAGTAAATTCATTCGGTATTATGTCATGTCTGTGCTGTTATAGGACAGTGATTACCTGTCACTGGGACTTTCCTCTCAAGGTACCTGGTGGAAGGACAACAATGTGGGCTGCAACTATAATAACCTCCCAAGCACGAGGTGGCAGTATGTGGACAGTCCTGCTCAGGTCTCTGAGCTGGGTTGTGTGCTAGAGTATCAATACATTGAGGTCTTGCACAGCGCTCTACAGCTGTTCCTTTCTGTAAGACTTACAAACTGATGAAATCCGCAAGTTATTATATATTAATGTGGTTTCTGTGACACATACATATACACTAATACAAAAATTCAGACACATCCATAAAGAAAGTGTCCTGTTTGTAATGTTGCAAAATCTGTTGTTTTGTTTGTTTTGTGTAGGCCTTGGGATTTGTATTTGCCTGCTACATCATCAGCAGTGTTAATGAAGATGAAGACACATGTTTGTAGAATGTTTTTTACTCCTTGTGTGACTTTTATGTCTTTATTATTTATTAAAAAATGAAAACATCTTTCTAAATGCTGTTTTAAAGTTCACTAAAAAGTTTAGGCTTTAATTCTTTGTGTTAAATGACTCGTTCGTATATGCATGTGTGTGTTTCTAATTTTGTTCCTGTATTGTGTTATTTTTCAGATCTGTATAAGTGACCAGTGTCCAGATCTCATCAACATTCCCAGAGAGAAGGAAAAATATCAAGAAAGGTTTTCTCTGCATTTCTCAGTAGGAGCAAATGTAGAAAACCAGACCAGACTAGATCCAGATATGCAGAATCTTTTCTAATTTTCTGCGCTGATATTTGGGGAAAATCTGCAGAATTTTGTGAAATCAATTTAAACATTTTACTTATTTAACTTTTTAAACGGTGCTAAAAGTACTACGGTATTATTGGTAGCTGAAAGCTGACCAGACAACAGGGAGGACAACATATACAAACGACACGTATATACATGTTTACCAAAAGCAGATAAAACATAGGCAATGACAGTGGATATAGACAAATGCAGTCGACATTTTTGGGACAAACAGAACCTCATAAAAGCAGAATAGAAAATGAAGAACTTGGTGAATAGGGGCATTTAAACATCTACAAAGGTCTGCTCACACATAGTCCATGTGTTACTGCTTAATGACACACTGAGCAATTTGAATTGTTTATCTAACACTAAAGCTACAGGTATAATCTTGTAGGCATTTATACATACAAGTCAACTATCTTTAAGATGAACATGCTGATCCCACCACATGTTGTAATATTATGTGCAACCAGTCATTTCTTACTGTGCTGTTGTATTTTTTAGCTCTACAATTGAAGAGGGTGTATAAATCAGAGGAGTTTACAATGTATTGTAGAGCTTTCTTTCTGTATGTTTAATGTCTTAATTATGGGAATTATATACAGCCATAATAGCCAAACTATAGCCATATTTATGTATGGGACAGAAACTGTCTGCATTTGTTGGTCAAATTCACTCAAAGCATGAAACATAATTTTTCAAGTTTAAATATTTCAGCATTTACTGATCACTGAATCAGTTTGACTGTAGTGGGTCATACCATTATGGTGTCTTATTAAATCCAAATTTTAGTTAGTATTTTCGAAATACATTTTTGATACAACAGTTCATATGAAAGTGGGTACTGTATGTCTAATGTCTCTGTGTTTGAAACGCAATCAAGGAAATTCACAAATTCTCCATGCGTTATATTGACACCTAATGGTTAAAATCATAACATTTCAAGTTGTGTGTGTGTGTAATGTATGGACAATATGATTACATATCAAAAGCATTACTAATGATTTTGATAAATACGCATGCCCGGATTATTGTGTATAGCTTATTATTGTGACTGATGATTGTGCAGTAAATGTGATAATCTCTTATCATTATGTGAACGACACACGCAAACAAAAATCAATCCAAATGAAACGCGTTGCTTTCACCCTGGAAACACGCAAAATAAAAGAAATTCTGCAAAAGAAACTCACTAAGTAAAACTCATTATTCTCCACAATTTTGGGAATAACACAAGAGGCATATCTTAAAAACAAAATTACAAACTTAAAACAAAATACAGTTCTTGGGCAAGCAAATTGTGCAATATAATATATTATAACAGTGTCTGATGTGACATTTCATTTGTAAGTCTAAGATGTAAGATTTGTATGAAATACATCCTCTGAAAGAAACCAAACTAAAGGATAATCGACACAGAAGAAGGCAGGTGAAAACCCAAGGCTGTATATTTAAAATAAATTAAAAGCTTTTTCCATACTGTACCTTACAATTTCATTTACAGTATATTCTACAATTTAAAAAACAGTCATTTAGGAGAATAAGTTACTGTAACAAGCACATTTATACCCGCAAACCAGGAAGTAACAAATGTTAAAAAACACCATCTGAGGTTCATTTCTGGGTTCAGTAAGAGGTCACATCTAGTTCAGAGGATCATAATTCTGCCCAATTTTTCACCTCCGCATGGCCACCCGGTCCATGTGGCGTCAGTCCCCTCCGCGCAGATCCCGGATGGAGCGGCCATTGGGCGGAAGTGAACAGAGGTGCACAATAACTGCGGGCTGGGAGGTGGAAAATATAAATACACTTTTTTAAGAAAATTACACACATTGTGTGACACAATTGGATCCGTTTAAAAAACGCAGAGCCTCCGATTCTACCAGAAACATTCTCCAGCTGGACTTTTAGTGCCCTCAAGAGGACCGGATCGCCGGAATCAAGTCGTGGAACTTGCTGAAAAAAAGCGCAGTTCAGCTTGCACGGAGCCGAGAGGAACCCACTGGCTTCGGGTTACGCCGAGCACCCTTCGCTGCTGTTTCTTTTTCTTTGCAAGACTCTTGCTGAATTTAAAGGGGCTCTCTTGATGAATTATGTCTACCACCAGTATTGACCCACAGGTAGGTTGGAGTGGCAGGGGACGGTGGAGTGCCAGGCGTCGGTAAGGCCTTTAGGAGGAGCAGGGAATGCGCGTCCAGCCTCCGCCGCTTCTGCGGAGACATTACGGGCATCTGCCTCTCGTTGCTCCACAGAAGCGCGATGGCTAACGAGTTAGCATTTTTCAGTCGTTAAATAGACGTGTTAAAATTACAGCGTGTTTCCCCAATTGAAACAACTATTCCTGTTAGTAACTACAGATCGGAAAATGCGCTTTTCTCCAGTGTGCCATCCGGATAAAACTTAATTTAGTACTGAATCGCTCCCATCAGATGCCGAGAGTTACAACCAGTTTTCACTGGACTTGGGCTGATCTGCGTGGTGGACGAAATATTTAACTAGTACTCGTAATTGTTTTGCTAAATGAACATCTTTCTATTCCGTTTCTATTCCGTATGGATTGGTTAGGGACCTCTGATAGTGCGTTGATTTATTTGTGATACACTGATGGAGTTGCACGTAAAAAACGTTGTGTATTAAGATCATGAAATAATGCAATATGCATTTTTCTTAAATGCACAGCCAAGCTCCTGCTTAAAGCACTAAATCAATTGTGTTAATATTTCATCTTGTTTTTCTTTTGCATAATCGGCATCTGGATGAAAAGACATCGAAAGGGCAAGACGCTAAAGGTAAGTTTGCTTGCAAAATGTTGTTTATATGGCTTAGCTGTGATCTTTTATGTATAACATATATGCATCCTTATACACTCGGTCTATGCAGATTTCGAAATTAAAAAGCTGTTGTCACGTTAAATCTTATTTCAGCATGAGTGAGACGCTAGTAAGATTAGTTCTTTATGACGTATATAAGGTCAAGGCCTGGTTGCTGTGGTCATATATCATTCAAATGTTAACTGAGAGCAAAATGAGTATTTCTATCAATCATTTGATTGATATGCTCTATATACCTCTTCCAGGAGAGAGAGAGAGAAAGAGAGAGAGAGGAAACCTGTGCTTGTTGGATTATTAGAGGCTTGGCTTCTGAACACATTAAATAGATTAAGTTAAACGTTAAATAGATTATCTTTATAATAAAGTAGAATTAATCATTGTATTAAGAATTTGCTCCCTTTGGGCATATGTGTGAAACATGGCAAGTGATAAATCCCAGCTGAGGATTTTAGACAGTTCTTTACATGTATAACTTTGTGACTGTGAGTCTATCATGTAGTATCATGTTAGTAAGACACAATGCATTACTTCTGAAATCATGCATTATTCAGTGAGGCTCTTCTGATGTAGAAGTTGAATGATCTTGGTTCTGTGATGTCTTCCATATAACAGAGTTATGTTTGTTGTATGTATAATATGTGTAAAAATTTGTTTTATTTCAGTGCAAAATGGCTCTCTCCATCAAAAGGAAACAGTCCACGATAATGATTTTGAACCGTACCTCACCGGCCAGTCTAATCCGGTGAGAGATGTTGGTCTGTTGTTTGGTTTATGTTTTGGGGTCTGAAAAGGAGGGAAATTTGTCTGTAACTTTTAAAAATGTATCTGGTACATTTCCACAACCGTCCCTTTTGAAATTTTCTGGTTGTGTTACTATTGATTACATTATTATTATTTTTTTTTTGAGTGCTAAAAAATAAATTCCAGAATTTTCTTCTCAAGAAATATCAATTTCTTTAACATAGTTGAATACATTATTAATCATCTATCATCTAAACTCTGTTTTGAATTTTATATTTGGTCAAATCCTAACAATCATATTTCTGGTTATTCCTCAGAATAACAGTTACCAATCCATGACTGACCCATACCTGTCCAGCTACTATGCCCCCTCCATTGGGTTCCCATACCCCCTCAGCGAAGCCCCCTGGTCCACTGGCGGAGACCCACCAATCCCATACCTCACTCCATATGCCCCCCTCAGCAATGGAGACCATCATTTCATGCATGACACTGTGTTCGGACAGCCAGGGGGTCTGGGCAGTAGCATCTATCCACACCGTTTTAACTTTTTTCCAGAAAACCCTGCATTTTCTGCCTGGGGTACGAGTGGCTCCCAGGGCCAGCAGACTCAGAGTTCTGCATATGGGGGCAGTTACAGTTACCCACCCAGCTCTTTAGGAGGCACCCTGGTGCCAGATGGGCAAACAGGCTTTCCCAGTGACACCTTGAACAAGGCACCAGGTATGAATAGCTTGGAGCAGGGCATGGTAGGGCTAAAGATCGGTGGTGATGTGACTGGAGGTGGTTCAGGAGTGAAAACAGTGGGCTCAGTGATTGGTGGAGGGCCAGTGGCGGCAGCGGTTGCCACAGGTAATGGTGGAACTCCCATTGGACTGCCACCTTCCAAACCCGCATCCTGGGCAGCTATTGCTAGTAAACCAGCCAAGCCTCAGCAGTTGAAGGTGAAAAGCAGGCCAGGGATGCCCATGGCTGGAGGCACCTTGCCCCCGCCACCTATTAAACACAACATGGACATTGGAACTTGGGATAATAAGGGGCCTGTGACTAAAGTGGCCTCCCCACTGCCCCCCCACCACCACCATCATCACCAGCAGCCTCCCCTCCACTCCCAGGGTCACCTACCACCTCACCCTCATGGTCTCCCACCACCCCCGCAACCCACCATTCCATCTGCCCAATCACTTGCCCAGCAGATGGCTATGCACGGCCCACCCCCTCCCCAACCTTACCAGAACCACACCCCTGCTCCTCCCCCTCAAACGCGGTGGGTTGCCCCACGCAACCGTAACCCTGGTTACGGTGGAAGTGGCAGCGTGGACAGCAGCGGCTCATCAAGTGGCGGAGGGGTCGGCAACGGGGGCGGAGGTGGTCCTCCAGGCTCCGGAACCATTGAGTCCCACCCAGTTCTGGAAAAGCTCCGTGCAGCGCACAGCTACAACCCCAAGGAGTTTGATTGGAACCTGAAAAACGGGCGGGTGTTCATTATTAAGAGTTACTCGGAGGACGACATCCATCGCTCCATCAAGTACTCCATCTGGTGCAGCACGGAACACGGTAACAAACGGCTGGATTCCGCCTTTCGAGCAATTAACGGTAAAGGTCCCGTCTACCTGCTGTTCAGCGTCAACGGCAGCGGACACTTCTGTGGCGTGGCGGAAATGCGCTCGCCCGTAGACTACGGCACCAGCGCCGGCGTTTGGGCGCAGGACAAGTGGAAGGGCAAATTTGATGTTGACTGGCTGTTTGTTAAAGACGTGCCCAACAGTCAGCTGAGGCACATCCGCTTGGAGAACAATGACAATAAGCCAGTCACCAACTCCCGTGACACACAGGAGGTGCCTCTGGAGAAAGCAAAGCAGGTGCTGAAGATCATCGCCACCTATAAACACACCACCTCCATCTTCGATGACTTCTCGCATTACGAGAAACGACAAGAGGAGGAAGAGGTGGTCAGAAAGGTAATGTGTGTCTCTTTCTAATTCCTAAAAACATTTCTTCAAACATTAACCCTACTCTTTTTTTTAATAGCTGAATTGACTAGTGATAAAATTGGGAAAACTTTATTTTAAGACTTAAACACAAGATATGAGGTATAGTGATGCATCTATTGAGGAGAATTCTGTTGAACTATTAGACGCTGGTAAATGGTCAAACCCTGTTTAGGTGATTGACCACAAGCAACTTTGAACAGCACTTAAAGGGTTGAAATATTTGTCACTACTGCTCACGATGATGAAACTTGTTGAGTATAAGTTTTATAAAAACATGATGCCATAGATCAGAGCAGATTTCAGAGCAATTCTTCATTCAGAATTGTTTATGTACTACTTCCTGGTGCTTTAGTTACGATGTCCTTGATTTTGTCATCCAGTGAGTGATGGATGTGTGCTGGGGCCTTAGTCAGGTGTCAAACTAATAATAAAAAATTAAAAATCACTTTCCTGGTTTACATTTGAAATGTCATTTTTTTTCAATAATGAATTCTTGACACTTTTGGAGGGTTTTTTTTTGTTAATTTTAGTTATTTCCATTTATCAATTTAAGACAGATAGGTAGTGGATTCTGATCTGTTCTGTTAATAATTGAATTTTCTTTGGTCTTCATCGACAGAACTTAGAGCCTGCTTCTCTCCAGAACCGATCCCGACTGGATCAAGTAAGTTTTAGTTTGTATCTATTTTTTGTTGTTTAATTGTTTGTGTATGTATGCGAGTAGAAATGAAGCATTGAGCTTCTACCTGCAAAGAAAAAGCTTTTCTGATTAATAGTGGAATGGCATTTTAAAATGAAAATAGTTTTGGTTAATGTTTGCTTAAACTTCATCTCTCTCTCTCTTTCCTCCAGGACCGCCAAATCCGAAATAAACAATAGAAGGCTGCCCCCTACAGCTGACGAGCAGTTGTTTTAGGACTGACCATTTGAAAAAGAAATTTAAAGAGGACACAAGATGAAATTTAAAAAATAAACAATCATTATGTTTTTCTATTTAATTCTGGTGACTGAAGCCAGCGTCAGACTCAAGCCTCTGCGCTTCTGGCTTTACCCGTGGGGGCCGAAGTCGATTAGCGCCTCTCAAAGTCGCATCTTTGTTTTGATTTTTCTCTTATTTTCTATCATTTGGTATTTTTTTCATACACATCCCTTCCCCCTTTGACCAACCAATATCTGCACAAGTCTTTTTCATCCTGTTTTTGTTTCTCCAGCCCCACCGGTCCTCATCATTGTCCTTCAGAATTGGTTAGGTGAGCGGTGGTGAGTTTTGTGACAAGTGTATGTATATGTGTGTATCAGGAGAGGGTGACGGGAGTGTATGTCGGCCATGTCAGATGGGGGGAGGGGCATCTTAAGCATCAGTAACTGTAATGGGCCAGTTTTTTTTGTTCTGTAGATCCAGCGGGTGTTTGAACTCATTCGTGGAGTGTTGTGCAACTGCGTAGAAGGGACAATGAAATGTGACTTGACATGAAATAATGTTATAAAAAAAAACTATATTTTTGAATTATGTAACACTTGACTTTAGTCACGAGCCACATATGTCACAGTTTTTCTTCCTTTCTGTTTTTCCTGCTCGGAGCCTTAACATTTTAAAGCTACGGTGTCATCAAAACTGTTTAATAATGGCTGTTCTATACCTCACTTGAAACAGCATTATCAGGGAGAAGACATCCCATGCATCTTTACCCAGGGGAAGTCAACATTGTCACTGGCTGGACTATTAAAGAAAGTACAACTAACGTTTTCAGTTATGGTTCAGAGCCCAGTGCTCAAACTCTGTTCCCATGCCTAATGTTTAAAGAGCAGAAATGTAACTACTTACTGTTCCAACCCCGCCCAGCAGAGGTCGCTGTTTCTTTAATCTAATCTGAAAGATGTAGCAATTCACTGCTTTTATTTGGAATCACTTTAGATGCATCACCTGTTTTGTTGTTTTTGTCCTTTCTTAACAGATTTCATTTTATCGCTTTTTCCTCCCCCATGTCCTCAGTATATTGCTAAGCTTTAACGTAGGATCATATAATTATAATAACGAAGAACGCCTCAAACGTGTAACCTGAAAATTAATGTTACTGATTTACTGTTAAAAGTAAGAAAAAACAAAAAAATGAGTATATGGTTTCTGTGCGTGATTTTTTAGGACCTGCTTGCTGTTTTGTGTGTTTGTGTGTGGGAGAGCAGAGTTGAGCCGTGTGAGGGTTTCAGATTTTTATAGTCATATAACAAAAGATTCATGAAGATATATGAAATACTAAAAATATTAAAAAAGAATTACAAGACAAACATTTAAGTCACCCCTGAAATGAATATACATTGTATTGGAAGGTCACTATCTATCACGTTCTTAGATTTGATCATGCTCATTAAAATAATACTATATATGGTGTAACTGGTGTTTAAGTGTTTGTTACTGCTTTGGAGGACTGTCTTTATTGTCAATTTACTCACCGTTTTTGCAAAAAAATGCCCAAAACAAGCAAGGTGTTGTGTATCACCATTAACTTGCACCCACCAGAATATTTAGTAGTTTAATAGATTTTCTTGGAGTAGATAACCAAAAGGATAAACATGCTCCTTTTTAAGAGATGTCAAAAATATATTGTTGTTGGTTTGTGTTTGTTTTATGTCTCCAAGAAAATCTAGGATATTAATGGCTGTGAATTAGTTTTTGTTTTTTTTGCTGAGGAGCCTAAAAAAAAAGGGCTGATTACAACAAAAGTGAAAATATTTTAATTCCCTCATGCATTAGATATAATCACCAGTGCTTTATAACTTTTTTTGTTGCCCTGGGCAAATTTTTAAGACGGTTACCTAATAGTTACTTTGTCATCAAACTTTTAAGGCTGTGTTATATTTTTAGAGAAAAACAAGTAATATAGTGCAAAGAATACTTCATTCACTCTGTTTGCCTTTATTACATCATTAATTGCTAAAAATAAAAGTAGCATTCAAATACAGGCATTGCTGTAACTCTTACAGTAAAAGCTGTATATGGTAACATGTACACCTGGTGTATAGATAACTGAGACTGAACACCAGTAATTAAAGTGAATCAATGAAAGTAGAACAATACAGTATGGGAATATTTATTAGAAGTCTTTGACTGGTCTGTGTAACAGAATATGGGCTCTGATAGGCCTCATATACATACCAATGTGATTTCCTAAAAGTCAGATGTTGAATTTGTCACTGAAACATTTCACAGATCTGGAAAAAGTAAAGCTTTATTAAGTAACCAGACCCATGTACATGTTACAACATTTATTAGAAGAGGCATATTAAAATATTACATACAACATGTTTTTAACAAATAATTTGTAATGAGGTCAAATATTGCACAGTCTCTTTGCAAAAAAGTCAGTGTTATGTATTTCTGCAGTTATAAACAAATTAGAAAATGCAACATGAAATAATAACAAGCAGAAGCAGATGGTAAAGTCAGATGAGTAATTTATATCTGTTCAGCTGCGGAGTTGCATTGGGAACTGATCAAAATGTTCTTAGTGACATTTAAAATAAAACAACAAACTAAGATAAAGAATACAAGAAAATGTTGACATTCCTGTCAGCTCAGCTCCCAAAATTACTATTCATATCATGCGTCCACAAACCAAGCGGCCTACACACAGCAAACCAGAATAAACCTGCGCTCTTCCCGCACAATCCCGTCCATCTCTCGTGATGCCGCGAGGTTTGCAGTTTTTAAGGCCCCTCTCTTGGCATTCACCGCGTGCCTTAATTGTATGGATATTAAATCAAGGTCCGCCGTGAACACGCAGAGTGGCGGGCCCGTGTCACCACCCTCCGTGACGCGCGCACGCGCGCGAACGCACAGCCGCACGCACGCACACTTGCACACTACAGCAGGCTGCGAGAAAACCTACCGCAAATAAGGATGCCGTAATGCGTTTTGACAACGCGCGGACTCTTGAACGTCAACACAGCGATCGCTATTATGTTTCTTTAACGTTTTCTATTGCAATTTCGAACAAATCGTGGACAAATATTAAATCATATATTTCTAAGAAATGCGCAGAGCAGGCCGACCATTGGCCTATATTCACTCCCCACGAGCTGTTCTCAGAGCCCGTATATGATTCTGTAGCCTCAATTCAAGCAGCCATGGCTATTGTCCTCCTTTTGAACCTCTGAGATGTTTGTGCCTTAGTGGCAATGCCTTCGTAAATTTAAAATCCAAGAATGTCAATGTACAATTTAGGTATACCATGCATTTATTAGTATCTACACTAAGAAATTACGTTGTGGGCGACAGAATGAAGCAATCGAGAAGGTAGCATCCACCGGCGCGTCGCAAGCGTTCAGCACGTCCATCCGAAGGGCGCGCATTGTTATGATTCTCACTCATTTTGCTGACCTCTGCAGAAACGCATCCCTTATACTACACAACAGTAAACCAAACCCTTTAACACCTAAAAATACATAACAGCTATTATACAAAAGGCTGTCAGATAATCTTACTCTAAGTAACATCAAAACCACCACAATTACTCAACCACAATTATGGTTCCTGTAAACACGATGCTCCATTTTCTCCCTCCAGCATCTTTTAAGATGCCGCCGTATCCCTCCTGCATCCCGCAACGAGGTTATGCCTGTCCTGTCGTTTAACGCTAAAAGGCACGAACCGTATCCCTTTCTAAAGCGTAATCGTCTTCTGCTGCAGTGTTAAAGGATCACGTTCGCGTATCGTCTTCGTTGATCCCGTCTGGAGAGATTAGCGCTTCCTCGCGTCCCAGCGCGCTCGACCTCCTCTGCTGATGGGACTCAAGCGCGAGAGGATTACATCGGGACACGGTGACGTCATGACCCGCACCAAAGGCCCCCTCCCCTCCCGTTAACCAAATCCCCATCAGTACGATGCCCTTGAAAGCCAGCGAAGCTGACATTCGGAGTACTAAGAGCCATTAGCGCTCTTTGCGTTCAGTTGACTTGCTGTACGCAAAATTGCCTATAACCGCAGTTGCCGTTATGATTCAGGAGAACGCAAAACGGTTTTAGCACAATGCACGAACCACTCTATAGATTTTACACTCAATTGCGTTCAGTAAGAAAGCGAGAGTGCCGTGCAATCCCCCATTCTCTTATATGGGGCTGATAAATATTTAAGCAGAGTGTGCTTAAATAGAATTCTTAAAAGAATTAACACAAATAAATCATTCTAAAGCACATAAAAGTTAAAATATGTGTTGTGTTATTAGAAATAACATGCCAAAGTCCAAAGAGTGCATTACGGCACTGCAGCAAAATCGTTGTCGCACCTCGTTCTTTATTATATTCTTTATTCAAAGCCTCGTTATTAACAGAATCAATTAATTCTTTAATAAACTGAATTAGAGAGGAAGATAAGTGAAAACGGATTTGAAAATTTAGAAAGCCTGCAAGCTTATAACCCACGGTTATGAAAACGGTTATTTATTGTCCCCCTAAAGCGATATTTTGGGCCTACTTCCTTCTCCATTGGGCGAGGGAGGAGTTGTGTCTTTGCATTACAATAACGCCCGGACTATTCATCCAGTGAGTCTCAGCTCCTTCAGCGGCCTGTCCACCCCACCGCGCGACCTGGGCCTCTTCATCACAAACGTCACCACAAATGCAAGTCAGTGCAGGAGGGAGGCTTTGGTGATGCAGGGGTGCGACTTAGCGGCTTTGTCATTGACGAGAACTCAAGATAATGTAGATGAATAAGAGCTGAAAAAGCCTATTGAGTTAAAGTAACTGCCTGCACCTGCTTCTACTGTCATGTATATCTAACCCTGTTGGCGAGGTCAAAGAATCCTCATATTCTTTAAAGGATTATTAAAAGACGTTTAACCCTGCAAATTTAAAAATATTTGTATATTGGGTTTTAGATAGTGACTGTGTGGTATGTATGAAAAAATATATATATATTTAAATGAATAGGCTACAATAAATGAATGGCACAAACAAAAATTAAAATAAATTAAATATGTAATAAGTAAGGTATGTTTGAAATGTATAGCCACTACAAAAAGGATGGATTGTGATAATTTTGTTTAAATAAACATTTTAAGGATTAAAGTTTGAGGTTTCAAGGTGTTTGTTGAAAAGAAAGTACCTTTCTTTTTTCTTTTTCCATTCCTGTCTCCTTTATTTTTCCATCTTGTTTCCCTGCATCCTTTTTGGATGCATCCTTTTTTCCATCTTGTTTCCTCTTATTTTCTTCCTGTTTTATCCCCCCCAATCTTCCTCCCACGTGTTTCTTCATCACTCTCTTCAGTATAAGATCCACTATGCCCTACATGTCTCAGCTGCTCAACTCAAGTTCACCATAGCAACTATAAATCAGTCGCCCAGCAACGGGTTTTACTTTTACCCCACTTCCTACTCAGGGACCCCCATCTCCCCACAGCCAACAGTCCAGTGGGTGAATCTGGTAATAAGTGATGAAGTGTGACTCTTACCTGGTATCTACAGTCTCACATGGCTGCTCACAGCAGTAGGCAGCTGAGATGTGGTGGAAAGATGTGTTATATTAAGATCTGGCATAAACCACTAGATAGTAAATTCTTCATGTTTTTGTGATATAATATAATTTTTATAAGTGCACCTGAATTAAAAAAAAACGGTTTTATATGTAAAAAATTATATGGAGTTTGTTAAACATATCTAGTTGAGTAATTTTTTTATATTCTATATCAAATATTAGATCTCTCAATATATTCTATATGTTATGTGTGTTTATTATTATTGCTGCCAAACTTTTTTAGCCAGCATTATTTAATTTACAATTGAAAGGGGATTAAGTTAGAATAATAATACATTACTACATCATTTTAATCAGTGCACCTTTTGACCCACCTTTGGTTCTCATGTAGCACTTGACACAAATATGAGTCCTCATCTGTGAGGTCGTGTGGTGTATTACTTGCTGAGCTCAAGGATTATCATTTACTGATGATTTGATGGAAGAAATGTATTAATGTGGCAAATCGCCTGCTCAGATGAATTGTCATACAGTTTGGCTTTATTTGATTAGTTCAATCAGAATAAAACATTATTTCAATTTTTAATGCCATGCATGTGAACAACCAATATTTGTGGTATAAATCTGCAAAGTATCATTGTTAATGCCATCACCAAAATGATCCAAAAAGAGGCGGTAATAACTTCTTTCAACATATTTTGCATGGCTAATGAAAACGTGTTTGCGTTTGAATGATTACAATAAACAAATTAGGCCTTCAACTCTCAATTATTAAACAGATGTGTTGCTCCTTATCACAAAGTAGTTGATTGCACTCCATCAACCCCCTCCACATGCTCAGGATTCTTCCAGCACTGGGAGTCTAATTTCTAATCATGCTAATTTGCATTAGTAAATGATGACTAATTAATCAGACTCGTTTGGGGCATTTTTTTTTAAGTGATGAAGGAATATTGTTGTTGTGTATTGTATTTGCTCAACTGGCATGAATCCTGTTTATACCATACAAAACAGTTGATCATTCATCTCTCAAGATAATCTTCAAAATATCTTCAAGATAACTGAGTTAACTGAGTAAGCATCATCTACTTGAATTATATACTGTGTGAAATGACAAAGTTTTGTTTAATTACAAATGATGTAGAATATTCTAGCTGATATATGATGACCAAACACATTGTTGTTAATGTTTGTGTTGCCAAATTGCCAACATTTAATCTGATATATACTTTAATAACTTGATTTTTTTATGATGTTTTCAGAATCTTTGTGTACCTTATATCATGCCTGAACAGTGTGTTGATATGTGACTCTTTCTGGATATTTTGGAAAGGTGTAATGTGTGCACTTTCTTACTATTTTTCCACACTGGGTAGCTTAACTGTCTTCCAGCAGTAATTTGGCGTGATGACCCACTTTTGAAGAGCAAAGCCAGCTAGACTCTTCCATTTCTCACAAAGTCAGTTTGTGTTAGAAGTCTTAATATTGTATCTAAAATTAAATCTTAATAACGACATAATGTCATAATTTCTTTTAAAAAAGGTAATTAATTTTTTTATATTTTTTACAACAAACATTTACTGTTGGTTTTTATTCATGTTTGTAATTGCATGTTTTGCGCAGCGTGGATGTGGGCTAAATATGGCAAATAATTTAGGGCCAAACAACACGTTAAAGGAAAAATATTTATTATCACGCCTGGGACTGATTTAAAACCATAAGCCTCCTTATTTGATGGAAAAAGCACCTATTTGTTTATGTTTATGTGACCGGACCCAGATTTGATTGGACAGAAGGTTAATCCCTAAAAACTTTTCCCAGGTTAAATAGGCGTTTACCACTGCGACAAACTTAAACGACAAAGGACTTTGGACGAATAGTATACAATTACATTTACTGACAGAATGAACGACGGGGATGAAAATAAAATGGTAGTTGGAGATCAAAGCTGTGGGTTGCTCTTCTACACCTCAATGAGCTGCACGTCCCCCGGGCAGAACATCGGTGATGGAGTCCCCACGCACCCGTCCGTATTACTGAGCCCTACTGACCATAACGTAACCGAAGAGACCACATCAGAGACGAAGAGAAAAAGTTTCCAGTATCTGGAAGATGGATTTGATAGGAATTTCACGGAGAAAAGAAGAACAACCAAGAAGCCCAGATCGCTGCGGGTCCTCATAAATGCGCGTGAACGCAGGCGCATGCACGATCTAAACGACGCGATGGACGACCTACGAGCTGTCATACCATACACGCCGAATAAAAGAGTGAAAAAATTATCCAAGATCGCAACGCTGCTCCTGGCCAGGAACCACATCATGATGCAAGCTCGGGCCTTAAAGGAGATGCGAAGAATTGTGGAGCAGTTAGACATGACAAAGAAATTTGTTAGGCTACGCCACATATATTGTCATTAATCATTAATCAAGTTTATTGAATATTTTTATGTTATTTATTTCTTTATATTTAATCATGAGTAAACTAATGTAGTAATGACATTTACCACGTGTAATCAATAGTAGTTCAACAAATATTTTCACAGTAAATGTAGTTCTTTATATTATAGTCAGCTATGTAAATATATAATATGTACAATGTGAAATAAAGTGTGGTCAAATAGAAATTGTCGTTTTTTAAATGATTCACATTACACAAAAAGAGGAGCTTTTAGGTTGTGGAAAAGAAAAAAAATAAACGAAAAGAGGAAACCCAGCTAACAGGTTGGCTTACGTTGTCTAAAAGTTCTCTCAAAGTTCTCAAAAACGGTCTTACGTTAACGTTTTTCACCACCTATATTAAAACTTTTTTCTTAAGTTGTTAGTGGAGCGTTTTTAAAACGTTATAAAAGTAAAATAAAACAGTTTGAATGGCGCTCCTACAGCCAAGCAATAACGTTATTACAAATGTCTGAAAAAACATTTTGGACATTCCGAGAACTTTCAAAATAACATTTTTAACTTTTTGGTTAATTACTGGAAACGTTTGTTAGCTGCGACCCTTGTTTAATGTTTTATTATTTCTGAAAACATTTTTTTATTAACTCATCCACATCCCAACATTGGCCAGGTGTTAAGATACCTATGCAAATATTCAGTTATTCCAAAATAACATTTTCACACTTATAATGCGTTTAGAAGCTAAAATTGTAAGAAAACAAAAAAGTAACTTCTTTTACTCTCGGCAAATTTTGTGGTTTGCCGTTTTTATAAAGTCAGTACTTTCATTAACAAATAATATAGGCCTTACACCATACACAAAAGGATTTATTCTTGCATCACCTATTTTGTTTGAGAAATAACATATGGTGTGGTTCAACCTGAAAGCACAAAAAACAAACACATTTTCATTGGCTCACGCCGTCTGTTTGGAACTTAATACCGGCTGTTGTTATTTTAATGTTATGATGAGGAGGGACACAAACAATGGATTGCTATTGTACTGTATTACGTTATACTGCATGGGACAATGTTGCAACACAAATCTCCCCCTCCTGACCCCCTCCACTCTTAACAGGGGATTTCTCATCCCTGAATCCCTATAATAAAGGTGACAGTCCTATTTAATCCCTGAGACATAATCAATTATCTTTATCTTTTATTTCTGTGCTTGTTTTTCCACAGTGTTGTGTTAGATACGAGTATTCGACCAATTTAAACGTGTTTGGAAAGAGTATCAGGGTATGCCATTAAAGTAATTATTTGTGCTAGGCATAGGACAAACACAACTTTCCCACATGTTTTTGTACAATATGCATTTAGAGAACGTAGATTATTAAATTGAAATTATTGGAAAAGATATTGGAACACTTTCATAATGTTAAGCAACATTTCTGTTGAATGTATATAATTTCAATGTTTTTAATTGTAAGTAAATAAATCAATAAACGTCGTAATAATGTTTTAATTTGGACTAAGTAAAAGAAATCTGTGTGCACCTAATCTGGCAACATTGCCAGTTTTACCACAGCAACCGTGACGTCAGTATTCTAACCAATCACTGATCTCCCCTCAAATCTCGTTACGAGCGCTGTTCTGGTATCGCGTGATCATCCCGGGCTCGCCGCTGTTCATGATAGTAAACAGTAAGTATTTAATCGCAATTCTTCTTTTATTTGCAAACGCCAAATCACATGAATAAACAA
>JAZGTK010004888.1:0-23455 GCA_036877625.1 Ambastaia sidthimunki
CTTTTTGCGACAGGAATATCTAAGTATGCTTTCTGCTCTCCGCTGCCCAACAGCCAAATAAATCACACTTGTACCTTTAGCCTGTCAATAAGAATTACAGGCCTGTAATCCAGGCCCAGAGACATATTACTGAGGAAGAATCTATAAAGGCTGGCATTTGTGTCAGCATTATTAGGAATGAGCTGTGTGAAATTTACAATCATATTGAAGCATCACCTTCAGTAAAGGGAAGATAGTAACTATGGCAATGGAGGAGACTGACACAGAGGACAGTGGTGGGATCTGAGGTTGTACGTGAATCACTATGAAATGACAAAGATATAGTGGAGAACAGCATGTACTGTACACATGATGTCATTTATATTCAGAATATAATAGGGAGTGTGTCTTATTGTTAATGGCATCATCAAATGCTAAATAACAGTTTGTTTATAATAAACTGATACTGTAAATACTTCAAGCCACTTACAATCAATATAAATCAATGTAACATGCACAAACATTACATCATAGTTTGTTATTTACTACAGTGTAAACAGTGACCTCATGCTATACGAGTTTACATCTGGTTTTATCTAGAGTTTGTATCTGGCTTTCATCTTTCGCTCCAGTGTTTGTGGCTTTTTTAATTCATCCTTGTTGACATCTGTCTTACAAAGATCCTTGGAAGGCATCAGTAATTTCACATCCTCTGCTGGTGAAGATTTGCAATTACAGTTAAAAATAAGCTACTTCAGAAAAAACAGTTGTTTACCAGGCTTGTATGACACAGCATGTACAGATAAATCATGCTCTGGCTTAAACACATACTGAGCTCTGCCACTGAGCTTTATCTGGTTAGAGGAGACTTCCATTTAACCATAATTCAACATGTAAACTGAATAGTGCTCTGTTAGAATTACGCTGTTTCATGTGACCTACCACTATTATATAGAACAGCAGAACAATTTAATGCACTGTGTTTTAGCTAAGAATACTTATATGTATGATGTTTTGTGTTTAGGATGAACAGAGGAAAAGCTGATAACTAATTAATCATGGACTGGGCCTATTTGGTGTATTTCAAGATAATTCAATTGTCCTGACCTCTTTTTTGAATAGCTTATCGTAAGGTAATTAATCGCACTGCTTCTCGAAACTATGGCAATTATTTCACTACAGCTGATTTCCCTGCGTTCTCTTTTAATTAGCGTATCATAGAAATTTTATGAATAAAAATGCTAGCACGCTCTTCTACGTGCTCACGGGGGAATCGTTTTCCTTTTGGCACAGACCTTTTTTTGCTTCCAGCTTTCATTAGATAATCTCACTGACATACTGTATATTACCTATCTCTCTCTCTCTCTCTCTCTCTCTCTCTCACACACACACACACACACACACACACCAGTCCTCTCTTCCATCTTTCTGTGGCTCAGCAGTTTCTTGCTTCTAAATAAAAACCAATTAGTCTTTGCACCTATATTAAATATAGGCCAGAGGAAGCACCCATTCATCTTTAAAGGCTGACACCTCTGTTGAGGTGCCATGAGACAACAAGAAAACACTGAGGGGTACCTGTAGGGTGCCAGAGGTGGGCAGTTACAGGAAAGACTCCTGTCTTTAGGAGCGAAGGAAAATCTTCTTGCCAAAAAAATGGTCTGAGGAAGCCTGTTCTATACTAACACCATCAGAGTTTGGCATACAAACCATATTCAGATACTGTTGCAACAAGTAAATATATAATATATAGTCTCATACATGAAGACATGGTAAAACAGGCCTGTTTTAGAAACAAAGAGGCTTTGGAAAACCACGATGTAAAAAAAGCACTATTACTACACAAAATAAAGTAACTACACCCTACTTTTGATAGGAATATGAATATCACAGTGTCCTTTCTCAGCCATTACATGCATGTTCTTAAACCAACATGTGTATCTGCTTCTGCAAATGCATCTACACACGTTTTACATGTTCAAGCCCCAGATAGAGTGACATTAGCATGCAATATTCAAGCATGCTATATTTAGTGTATGCTTGTGTATCTGAAATCCATCACATGAAGTCGCTCTCCATCTCTACACAACCATGCTGTCTCAAGCTGTTACCATTAGAAGTGTATCCTTTTCCTTGAGGAATATGTTATAGCTATAAGGACGTTCAAAGTACAGCTGAGAACTTACATAATTGAAGAAAATCCATCCTGTTACACCATTAGCACATGGAAAATATGTCAAGGCTGTAAGTGACATGTAATTTTAAGCTGTATTGGCTTGGTAAATGCAAATGTACCGATAGGTTAGCTTTGAATATTTAAGATGTGCGGTTTTCAGCGTGTTATACAATAAATAGCAACTACTTTAAACTGACCAACTAATTAAGGTTATCAATTCATCAGAAAAAAATCTTGCTCTTAGATTTATTTATTTAAAACGTTCCATTATCTGATGCCTGGAATACATATGTATGCCAGATCATACTTTACTCTGAATTTTTGATGTAACACAAGGACATTGCTCAGACCCCCCTTCTGTCTCCATAGCTCTCGATGTGGAACAGATGTTTGATTTTTAAACATTAAGAAAAGTCTGTTCACCGTAATGGCTGATTGTGTATTACACACTAGGATTGTGGTGCGCAAATGACATCTTTATATTTAAAGTGGCAGTGCCACATAAATGCAGTGACCTTGAATTATGCACATAATTAGAGTTTGTTTTTACTATCATAAAGTGTTATATACCAGTAATTAAAGAGGAAAGTTGATCGCTTAGCAGTGCAGTGGATGCACTAATGACCCATCGTATTGATCAGGGGTGATTCTGCTCAACACAAGAATTCACAGTAACCATGGTTATAGTCTAAACTCTGTGGTGTGAGGGAGCTGATGCTTTTGGGCTAATGAATTACTGGTGGAGGGGTAATCACAGGCAGACTGTAGCAGACAGTAGGTCCACATGACCTACTTTCCATTCCCCATCCCCAAATCCAAAGTGCCACAGCCAGGCATCTATGCCAGGCTTCTCATGGGCACAGGGGCAGAGCAGTGGCAGCCAACAGCCATGCAATTATTTGCTCAACACTGACCAGAACAAACAGGGTTTACTTTGTCTTGTCTATTTGAAATGCGATTTGGGATGTAAAGTATGCAGTAATGGAAAACATTAGGAAGTGGGAACTGAGGATTATGGTGAGAGAGGTTTAAAAATGATGTTGGAAACATGACATTCAAAACCTTACAAATAATACAAAAAAGTCAACACAGATACAGTTACAAGTTTTCTAAGGGTGTGTGTGTACTTTCATTACTGTATGTCACCGGATGATCTATAGGAAACCACTGAGCATTAGGCTGGCATGCAGAGAAGTGTACTGCCACTTGAATCTGAGTCCTATGAGCATAGATTCTAAAGAAGGAACAGGATGATCGATAGTCCCCTCCCCATACACGCTGCATTTTGTCAATACGGCCTGATATGGTGCTACGGGATGCGATAAACTCCACAGCTCTGCATTACTGTGTCTTTCTCTGTGATAGGATCTGTTTGATTTGTTAGATTCATTAAATAATCAGTGTAATTTAAGGGAAATCTACCCAATGTAATCTCACCCTGCTGGTTTAATGTTTCGTTTGCTGTTGTTTATGTTTCTTATACTCATTTGCTAGTGCCTTTGTTTCCTACCAGTGTTTGTGTGATTACTTTGAGGGCAGATTCAGCTCAACTTCATTTCAAAACGGACACCATGGCTATGAGAACAGCGTCAGGGTTAAATCTCTGGAATAGCTATGCTAATGTTCTAATTCAATTTAGCATACAAATAAAAAAAGCAACTACTAAGGGACACCTGTTTGTCTTTCTAACCAAGGAATCAATAGCATTGATAAGTCCAGTTGCTCTTGATCAATTGCAATTACTTTTAAGATAAACCTTACAGATGGGGAAATGATTGTAACATCAGTGTAGATAAATGGTAGGAGACAAAAGCCTTTATATGGACAGAAGAAATTGTGCTTATTTGTATGAAAAATGTGCCACATGAGATACATGAGTTACACTTAATAACACGACAGAGACAAATAAGGAGTTGTTCACTCTCCGTGACTTTATGTCGCATATGCTGAGGCTTAAGTAAACCAGTTGTGGTAGGTGACAACTGACCGCGTGCAAGCTAGCCAAATAAAATGTTACACAGTCACTGTGTATGTCAGTAGCTATTAAAAACAAAATAAATAAGTGTACAGTGCATCTGAGATGCCATTACTTTCCTAAATAAAGAATGATTTTGTATTATAGGAAGTTGGCTACCCTTATCATAACTCATCTTACCAAACTGACTTCAAGAGAGAGTCGAAAATTCATCCACATTAGCCAACTAGAAAGCATTTTTTCTGTTTTTTTTTGTGTTTCTTTTGGTACCCAAGAGCCTGGACAGAGCTGATTTGCATTTTTGCATTTGTCAAGTCGACAGTGGTTAACATTTCAAGAAATTGCAGACAGTCCAAATGTGCCCTTAGCACAGAGAAGTGACAAACTACAGTGCAAGACAGCTGCTGTCCTTATGATATATGCAAATCTTCTAATGGAGCGGAAAAACACAGAAGTCCTATTTACTGTCCCCTGTGGGTACATGAGAAAAGTTTAAAGCATTTCACAACTGAGAGCTACTATAGTCTCATGCCCCGAGGACCTAATTTATGATGCATACACATATAATATGGGCTTGTGTTATACAAAGCGGCTTTTGCTGTCTGTTCAGCGTTTAAATGTATCTCCTAAATTTACATTCTCTAACAGTTTTAAAGGTTAACACCAAAAATAGAACCAAAATGGGGCAAAGTAGGCAAATTTGTATCATTTCAAATTAAAAGTTTATTTTTGTACAGACATACTGTATAGCCCACATACATGCACCCCATAGGGTTCTGAAGCAGGTATATAGGGGGGACCCCTAATTAATACATCTCAATTACAGAAGTTATGACTTGGAAATAGAATTATTAAGGCTGTCAAAATCATTTTAAATAATTAGTCATAATGGCTCATTGCATTTGTTTACTTTTTAACAAAAGAAATAAAGAATATATTTACATTTTCTCCAGTTGTACAGAAGACACTTGTAGCGGAACATGTACGTGTATATAAATACTCTGGAAAGAGGTAGATTTCTGCTTCAGTGTTTTATATGTCTTACTCCATGCTGTGGGTGTACATATAGTATTACAAAAAAGGTTGGCAAACACTGCTATAGACCACTGTGATACTCTATAGTAAAAATCTATATCAAGAGGAAAGACGTGGTCTATAATTAGGCTGATATTTGTCTCTGAGAGCCGTTTCGGGCTATGGTGTTCCTTGTTTGCCTGCATTACAGCACAAACTGGAGGACTGGGATGGACTTAAAGGGAAAGGCAGTCCCTAACTCATCTTTCTCCAACATCAGGTGGGAGTAATATAGATCAGGTGTAGGCTGCGCTCATTTACTATAGTGTTAAAAATCACATACAGGCAAAAGACCTTGGCTAAACATATGACACGCATAAGGGGTCTTTTCTGCTTGTAAGCATTCAAAAAGCTTAGAAGGTGAAGGGGAGTTTTTCAATGTCTCCTAAAGTGTGTGTCATTGAATGTGGGTTTTATTCATGATGGATAAGGACAGCATACTCATCAGGTAGGTAAGTTTTAGTGGGCATTCCTGGAAGACCTTTAAAGAGTATGCCTTCATTATTTTACTATTATTTCAAAGCCGTAATCAATTAATCTTGCCCAATCTTTGTATTAGTCACACACACACACACACACACCCACCCACACCCACACCCACACCCACACATATATTTGGTAGAAGTACAAGAGAGAAATCAGTAGAAAAAAACACAGAGGACTAAGCAGCTTTACCATAAACTCTTCTGAGTAGATGGCACTTACAGTCTATAAGCATTGGCAGAACACCAGAATTGTCATTAAAAACATTGCCTGAACTTGACTGTATAGCAGAATCTAGCCCTTAAAATGGAAGCGAAAGGGAACACGTGAGTTTACAGCTTTCCCTCTTAAACTGATTTCTGAAGGTTCAAAAAATGCTGGAACCAACGAACATCACACATGCTGAATAAGTATCAACAGCGTATAGCACTATATATACATACACTTCTATAACACTATATAAGATTATATAAGATTATAGGGGAAGCTAGATGAAGCTATACATTACATTTTCACAGGCTGAAACAGCCAATAACTCTATTTAAACAATATTTGTTTATTTTGTTTATTTGTTTATTTAAAGAAAAGAAATACAAACACAGATTACCTAGTATTTATTTTTTGGAAAACAAATAATAACAATCTTGGAATAACAATCTTATTAGGTCTAATTTTGGGGCAACCATACAATAACATTCCAGTAATCAAAAACTAACATTCCCAGAATGTTCTAGGAACCAAACATTCTTAACTGAGAGGATATAGAAGCCACTGAAGTTCCAGAATGGTCAAACTGTCATTGTTTGGAAAAGAGGTGCATGAAGATTCAGTAGTTTTTTTTTGTGCAGTATGTAATTATGTTAAGTTTGTAATTACAGAATCTTTAACTATTTCTTTAATAATATGGCACATATGAAAAAATAATTTGCATAAACAAATTTTCTTTATCCAAGTCATCAGTGTCATCTAACTACAGCTCTAATCACTGACCCCCTCCCATAACAACTTATGAGCTGAACATTTGGTTCAGCAATGTTACAGTACGTCTCTAACACAGTGACATCACTAGTTTGAACTATCCCAAAACGTAGTGTGTCTCCAGGTTCATATTAACACAACGCGCAGTGCAATCGATGCTTCGTGCTTATGAGCCGAACTGCGTATGACGCATACAGGTTGACAACTCAGTTTCTCCCCACACATTGAAGTCTGACGTCCACCTCTTCTCATATTTCACTCGAACGACACAAGAAGCCTTGTAACTCACTGAAATAAATCACGATGGACAGCTGCTTGCGAATCGCTAACACGACTTCGCTTTTGCGCATGATACTGCGGTTCCGACGCCACTTCACACTCCAACTCACCTTGAAACACGGACCTCTCTGTTTTACGTCGAGAGCGACTGGGAGGCGACCAATCCCCGCCCCGAAGCCTCCCCCACTGACCAATGGAATTCGAGCGGGGGCGGAGCTAATAGCTAAATTGTCATGCTTGGTTTCACGCTGGCATTGCTATCAAGCCGCGTCTGGCTGCCTGGCGTTGGTGCAGGTGCTCTATTTCATCGAGAGAGGATGCGAAAGGCAAGTAGGGGAGGGAAAGAATGAAGGGAAACGTCGGAGAAAAGTATGCGGGACATGCATAAAAGGGTTTCAGCAGCTGACAGCGCGTCTAACGTCCAGGGGCTCGGCTGAGAATGGTTATTTGAAAGGGGCACTTTGAGATATGATGAGGTTTCTCTCTGGTTGGCAATAGTACTATGATTTGGTATGTGGCCACTTTGATAGCAAGTGTATTCAGCACCCGAGGAACGGCTGCTCAAGGTGAGTTGAAGTGCAATTTATCATATACAACCCTAAGTTTGTTTTGTAATTGAATTTGATTTACTCACTTAGTATTTTTTTCACTGTTAAGGTCATTCTGATCTTTTTTCCCCTAAAAATATTAAAGTCTTCGGTCTTGTTAAAAATGTTAAGAATATTGTTAAGTTATAGTATTTTACAGTATTTTTGGTGTTTTTTTTAATTTGAATTATATTTAGGTTTCTGTTCATATATATATCGAATTGCGTTGTCATTGGTTAATGACATTTATGTTAAAGTGTGTGTGTTTTTAAAGTCAGCTTGGCTTACACAACTATAGGATTTGAGCTGTTGCTCTTTTTTGCTCTGTTGCTGTCTGTCCCACATTCGCCTGTTTTTAATCACATGAGCAACTTTGGACATGTATGTTTCATGTTAAGTGTAGTGTGTCAAACTATCAAAGCTCTGAGAATGAGCATCCATTCATGGATCAGGTGAAACTCTTAAAACAGAAGCTTACTTACACATCTAAAGGTGCTTTCAGTGGAGATGTACAGCTGCCATTGTGCTTGGTAGTGTTTCCATCTTTTTAGTGCTGTATGCTTTTTAATTGCTTTATTTTATGAATCTGCGAACATCCCTTAGATGGCTTTAGCATTTTTATCATGATAGTCTTTAAAATACCTTATATACTTGTAATTCAAGATGTGTTAAGTGACATCTAAATGACCTTAACGCTGGTTCAAATAACAGAGGACCATAAAAATACTGTCTTTATTTTGAATGTTAGGTTTATGGACTCAAATAGCCTTGCAATTCCCAACACATCCACCAGAGGGCCATTGTTAACTGTAACGCAAAGAGCATCTGATCTTGGGTCACGTTTAAAATTCACCTCCTGGAACTGTTTCTGCATGTACGTGTAAATAATTGAAAACATCCCATGTCAGGAGTGGAATCACACCTGGCTTGATGAGAATTTGTCCATGTAGGAATTTTCTCCCTTATTTTTTATGTATCAAAAGCACGAGATGATCATTTCACCTTGGCTGAGCTTGAGTTTATTCTTAGGGACAGTGAGAAGTCTTTCACCTCACCGTTCTGACTGTGCACTTTCCTACATATGCTCAGTGTCTCCCTCCTGTGTGTCAGAGCCACACTGCACTATCCCAGCCCCACTGCATCTCTCCCTGCCCTCACCCTCCCGTCTCAAGCTGTCAGCTGGCAAACCGGCCGCTATCACCAGCTACAAACCTGGCCAGGTGCCAGATCTCTGCTCTATCTAAACAGAGGACTCTGAGGCAGCAGACTGCCTCTTCAGAGAGCCACAAGCTGATGCGTTGCTCTGGGTAGACCCTCCAGGCTCTGCGCTATGCTGAACTCTCTGAGACCTTCAGCAGTCCACCTGGGTATCAGGCCATCTTCCAAGTTGATATGAGCAACATCTGTCCTTTATGAATTAATTTTGCCAAATCTGCATGTCTGGTCTTTTGTCATTTTGGCAGGGGCTCAAATTGATCTTATCTTGCTGCCCAGTTGTTTCTGAGTAAAGGGGCTTTCTACAGAAACTGGTAGCACACACAGGATTGTGGAATTTCTTACCCAGCTAACAATTTTAGGTTGTAAGAGTGTTTCTGTAACATTTTCATTAAGTAACAAAAATGTTAAAAACATTATTTTGATTTAGTTTTAGGATTATGTTCAAAACACCCAGTTTTTAGACATGTTAACATTGTGGCTTGTTGTAAGAATGTTCCTCATACATTTCTTAATTCTATAAACTAACAACTTAATTGTAACGTTTTTTTGATATGTGATATAAAATGTTAGAAAAATGTTCATAGTAATATTATGGCAAGAACATTTTTTTTGATAACTTTTGAGAGAACCTTTAGAAAATATTAGCCAACATTCTGAAAACTTTCAGTGTTAGATGGGTAGGCAGGATGGATACATTAATTTTCCCCTAAAAGCTGACCAGATGAAGGAGTCTAGGTAGACAGGAAGTATTGGCAGACGCGCATTGTAACCTTTCTATCTCCCTGTACTGCCTGCAAGGGCAACATAGCCAGGCAGTGATTTTGAGTTGATGTGGCTGTATGTGAAATGATGCTGATCTGTTTTAGCAGTTAGCACCTGCTAGCAGACTAGATGCTACTGGGTTCTTACTGCTGGGCATCACAGGCACAGCTATCTAAAGACAGCTTCTGCTTGAAAGCTTTCTACACGAGTCTTGTTAGAACCTGTTAAAAGAGGGCTGGTGAAGAACCTGACAGCTGCTCATTTTTAAGCAGTGTTGGATAACATTGTTTTTTCCAAGTCATCACTTTTCTTTTATACTGTGGTTTGATCCTCATCTGGTCGACTGAGAAGTGTGTAGGCATCTTCCCTGTGGAAAAATTCAAGTTGTTTATGTTGCAAACAAGTGGCCTGTCATCACATTTGGCCAAGTTACACCAGTTTGTCACTTTCAATAGTAGTTTCTGTCTCATTGTACTACAGATTGCAAAGAAAGAGGCCCCAGATTATCATATTGCATCTCATTGGCTCCCTTGACCAATGCTTTTAATGTCTTGTAATTATGATTTATAATGTCAGCCATAATCCAGCCAAATCCATGGCAGGCGTTCCAATCAAACAATAGGAAGCAGCTGACTCGCACTGATTGTGTGGTAGGGTGCAGAGTGCTATCCACAGAGGGCACAGCTGAGGCAGCTAATATCCAAATGTGTTTTGTTGGCTCCAGTGATTGTGGGTGAGGGGAGTTGGTTTAGATTAACAAACAGAACAAATGGGAACTTACAATTATTAGAACATGCATATCTTGAAGTGAGACCAAGAACTGGCACAGAAACCAAATTCAAACCCGAGTCACCCACTGCTGGGCCATGCTGCCAATATGTTTTCAAATATTGCAGAGGGGCAAAGATTTGTCAGGTTGTTTGTAGCACTTCATTATTTACATGCTATTGATTGGGATAGTGCAATAGTTGCTGATTCATCATGTTTTGTCATATTTCAAATACATTACAAGCTGTGGACAAGCTAGAAAAACACCTGGCACAAACTAATTCGGGACATCTTGTTCAATTTTAAACGGGAAAAACTTTCTCACTGCTGTAGAGTCTGATGTAAGCGTCTTATCTGTGTCTGTGCCTGGATTCCATTTCTACTTTCTCAGCATTTCAAAGGCTGTTTCCTGTCTATGATACTCTCTATTCCAAACACTCTAACTTTAGTCTGCCACCACACTCATTTTAAAAGGCTGTGCAGAAAAATTTGTGTCATTCAGACGTTTGTGGATTTTAGTTCTGGATGTTTCTAACTTTCACAGACTCCATTTGTCTACTTATTGTGCTTTGGTGAAGTCTAGCCAGTACCTGAGTACCAGAGCCTTCAATAATCTTTTTGAGAGGAATAATGGTGGAATTATTATTGAGTTACTATCTGTGTACTTCCTCTTTGTAATCTTAAAGTTTGCCTGTACCTCATTGTACCTCTGCCAAGAATGGCAGAAATTACCCTGTTCTTCTAAGACTTGATAATGATTGTCCAGGCTTTGTAAGCTATACGATACTCACAATTTAAAGGTGCAGTAAGTAATTTTTGAGAAACTGATTTAATGATTTTCTCATTGCTCCGCCTTCACAAACACGCTATGAAACATTACGTTTGTTTGAGTGGCACTGCACAGAGTGAGCATATGACATCACAGAATCAGCATATGACATCAAAGAACAGTGAGAACAACAGCTCCGTATGTTTTGGGATTGCTCTCACTGTACTTTTGATGTCATGTGCTGATTGGTCTGTGCAGCACCGCTTCAAGTTGAACACTTATTGCTTATTGGCTACGAGAGTGTTATGGTGTTGTGGGGATCGCCCCAATCCACTTAGTCTTGTCTCTGCGTTAAAAAAACCTTATGTTTGCACATGGCTGTGTAAATAGGAGAAAAAACAGACATCTAGCAAATACTCTCAAAATTGCTTGTTTGAATGTTGAATTTTTGAACAGCATTTCCCAGAAATTACTTACTGCACCTTTAATTGTTACAATGCCTATAAACATGTTTTGTCTGGTCTTTCTGAATGGAATCAGTCACTGCTGACATACAGTTGATATGCTGTGAACCGTAAGTGCACTGGCATCAGTTTTTCACCAAAGGCTCCGGCTGTGTTATGATTGATGTGGATAGGAAGTAACAGGCCACCGCTGGCCCAGGGCAAGTGGCTTGTTCTATAAAAGTCACTAACCCTTATATGTCAATCAGCTGGTATTTGGGCCAGCATTGACTCAGGTCCCCCTCCCCCCAAATGTAGCCATCCTTTGTCTGACAGATCTAAGCAAGACAATATTAGTGGATGATATTCTGTATATAGATGCCTTCAAAAGAGCTCTGTGGAATTTGGTTAATTATGCATGACTTTGCTCTGGTGTTTGAGTTACATTAGTATGTTTCTAATTCAGGCTCATCAGGATGTAAAAAACACCCCTTTCTTTGTTTGGTAATTGCTCAAGTGGTAAAGCATAGCGCTTGCAACATCAAGGTCATGGGTTCAATTCCCATGGAACACACATACTGATAGAAGATATACTTTGAATGCACTAAAAGTGTTTCAAGTGTGTAAATGTAAATACAAATGTGCCACACAAAGTGAAATTACTGTGTTTATAAGGTGTTATGGTTAGTAACGATTTTCAGCGATCACACAACTGATAGCCTGTTTTCTGATTGTAATAATTGTTTTGGATAAAAGTGTCTGCCAAGTACATGTAAATGTAACATGGATGTTAGATCAAAAGTCATTTTCTTAATTTGACTGCAGAAAATGCACCCAGGTTGAGTTTATTTAGTCTGTCTTGACTAGAGACTACAATATAAGCCGTAAGCAGTGAGGTAGCGTGTTAGGTCTTGGAGCAGAGCTTTTATGTTTCTTCCACACCGGGAATGGAGGTGCTGGCGTTTTTCCATGTACTTTTGCTGTGTTAAGTCGGTGGAAAGAATCCTCCTAGTCTATGAAAAAGCTACAGCTTAACATCTAGTTTTGGCACTCTGGAAATCACTAAGCAAAAGTGTTTGATCTTTAAAGAACTGTGAGACTGGACCTATCGATCGGTACACTCTTTCTGCACTTGTTTCATCTGCATGTGTGATTTGGACACAGCCTATAGCGCACCAAAAGGATGTCAGTTATCTCAGAGGGTTGTTGCATGCGGAGAACATGGTCTACTAGTGAGCTAATCAATGTGGTTTTGAACACTTTTGATTTAATGAAGTTCATGTATATCTCCTCTGATTGGTGTAAATGTATGGTGAGCAACAAAGACCCATATGTGCCAGTAACCTGTTGGTGAGGGTGCTGAGTCTGCTGACTAATGGAAGAGTGATGCTATGTGGGGGTGTGTTTTCTGACTCAGTGTGGGGTGGTGGGGGAGGAATCATGCAGCACATGGTGAAGAATAAATGGCTTCTGGTTTGGTGACTCAGTGTGTATGTGTAATAGTTTGAGTATTAGGATGGCAGCGGTGTACATAAAGTTGAATTTAAGTATGGCTAAGTATGGACTGTGGAAGTGCATTAAGGTTAGTATCTCAAGGTTATCTGGCAACCCAGATAACATGTAGATAATACAGCCATGATTGTTAACATGTCTGGATGTATCATTAATTTTAATACAGCTCATTCCATGTAGAATTATAATTCTACAAATAATCTCAGCATTTTCATTTGTGGGTGACTTTCTTCATTAAAATAAATGTATTGTCATAACTTTTTACCTCAGTCAAGTTTTTTCTCAGCCTGTCAATTTTATGCCATAAAATACCAGTGTACCTCCCACAGTTTCCATCCCACTCTACACACACTTAAAAACATTATATGTCATATTGCATGGCCGTCACGAAACGGTCACTGATGTAACACCGTGGTACTGCTGTTTAAAGTCTGAGTAAGAGGATGGTGGGAGAGCTCCAGTATGCAAACGCTGCCAGACTTCTGTCTTTATCTCAGACCTGCTGGGACAGATACATGTGGGGTGCTGAGGTTTTATCATCAGCAGTGAAAAATCTGTCAGCGTCAGTAAGAGAGAGAAACTGAGAGGCCAGACTTTAAAATTCAGCTGGTTCTCAATATGAATTGACGGAGATGATTGAATTGAATTGACGATGAAACTGCATGTGTCTGCATTGTTTTCATACATTTGTGTCAGACAGATCATTGTGTTGAGGTCTCCAATCTCTATTTCTCTGTAAAACTGTCACAAAAAACAGGTGACACATTTTGTTGTTGTTTTTCCCATTTATTAATATTCTTAGTTTTTCTTAGTATTTCATAAGTAAATAAATAATAAATATTTTTAATATTTTAGTGGCTTAAAGTGAAAAACTAATTCTGCATGTGTTGCCATATGGCATTCAGAAGAAGAAACTGTAAAAGCTTCAGATTTTCCACTGATGTAAAGATTGTGGTTTTTTTCAGGGTCAGACTGTCATTTATACAGTGAATCGTTTTAGACCCTGTGTGTATGTGTGACCTCGCTGAAGCACGTGGGCCCGGCAGGCAGCCAGACAGCATGCTGATCGCCTCGCTCCTCTCTCCCCGCCCCCTTGACTAGACCACTTCCCCTTGCGTGTCATCTTTCAGCTGCCCATTGATGCAGCGCACCCGACTTCCTCTCGCCCGGCTCCACCACAGCCATTAAACATTCATGCTCTGGCTATGAGATACTTCTGTACTCTACCCCCAACTCCCTGCCCAGGAAACACTCTTTTCTCACTGTCACCATGCCCCGTTCTCTCTTTCTCTCTCCATCCTTTAATCGCCACATCAAGGCTCAGCCTCATTTGTCCTCTTCTCCGCCACCATCTTTCAGAAGGCAATCAATTCAGAGTGATCCGTATCTGTGGACTCATCTCTCTCAATCTGTCTGACTGGGCTATAGATCTGTTAAAATTAGATTCATCACTTGCAAATCCACACATTTGCTCACTAGAACAGTGAGGGTGTTTGGATCTATGTTTCTGGCCTATTTTAGAACCGTTAACTAAACAGAAAGTCATGCAGATCATTCGATTCTGGTGTTTTGTTATTAAAACTTATCTGCTCCAAACTCTGAGCAGGATGCTGACTGTCACATGCTGAAGGTTGGCTCTGATGGATCAGGCCTTCCTCTGCCTTCTCTTCTTCCTATTCATTGTGGCATGGTGCCCATCTTCGATTAACTTTCCCCTTCAAATCCAATCTATTCATCTTCCCTCTCCAATCATATCTGCCCTGTGTCTCACTCCTCTGACTCAGAGGTCAGCAGGGCCATAAATACGGTTTAACATGGGTATCCTGGGCCGGATAACTGGCAGATGTTGAGAACTTAGTGCACTGACCTGGCGTCGGTAGACCACGGTACTGTAATTAATCCTGCAAGTAATTTGACTTCTCCAACATAACCTAAAATTGCAATCTGTACACTAACAGAAAGTAAAAATGTACACAATGTCACACTAACACAGCCAATCAGACGATGTTTGATGTTTAACACATACCGTATACAGTACAGAGGGTGATTAGACCAATGAGATTTAACAGTGGGCGGAGCTACCTGATACAGTGTCCTGTTGCTCGTCACATTTCATGATCATGGTAGGTTAAAACAAAGTCAGAATTACATGAAAAAGTATGTAGAGAAGAGTTTAAAAAAGCCACAAGTGTTGAATGTTACATTGTTGGAATTGTTGCATTAATTACTGTGGGAATCTACTGGGCATGTGTAAAACGTACATCTTGTATTTGCTTAAGGAACTTGCCAGTTTTGCAAGGAACTTGCCAGAATCAGAAAGACATGGAAGGCAACTTTGTTTTAAATGCATCTATATTCATCTACATACAGTGTGAGAAAACCCTGTGTGTGAAGCCACACTGTGGGAAAGAACTGTTGTCAAGACACACTCGCTGTGCCATCTTGCCATGTGCAAATTCACAAAGTCTAATCTCCTGACAGATTGACACCAAGTCATCTTTTAGCACCCATATTGAGGAGCTGAAAGGGACATGTGTTCTCTGTGTGTTTTGATTTTTTTTGTGGACTGGCACAGACACATTTGCTGCATTGCAAACAGTAGATGAGCTCTCACAATGAGACAGGTCTCACAGGCCAAACAAGAGCCAGCCTAGACTCGCACACACAGATAACCACACAAAGCATTTATAACAGCTTAAATGAAGATGTATTTCCATGGCACTGTCATTTATTTTGTACTAGTATATACAAAAAAGATGTTTAACTAATGTCAGCTTCTCACACTTTTCTTCTGAGATGCTGGTAGCTTCACGTTCCTTCTAGAGTTACAGGAGAGATTTCAACAGTGCTCAGCTTTAGGAAGATGTTAATATGAACTTAAACATTTTAATTTCTCCAAGACCAAATTTTCTGAGGTATGCTATACACCTTCATTTATTGCATATTAACAGTTTTCTCATTTTTATTTAGTTTTAGTTTTCTAGTCTAGTTTAGTTTCCCCTAAGCAATTTTAGGAGAAACGTAAGAGAACCTGAGCTATGATAGAGCAACCTCAGTAGCAACAATATTATTCCCTGGGTTCATGAATATGGTAATCATTCGGTTCCATGGTACAGTATTTATCAAAATACCATGATACCATCTGATTTCATCTCTTTTTGTACCCATACCCTTACATTACCATGCTAATGCACAATATTTTTTGTAAGGCCCGTGCCAGTATGTGTGTGTTTGCAGGTGTGATGAGGAAACATCTCACCCAAACACTTAACCATGGAGGCAATACATCTGAACCTATTTTTTCCTTCCCAGGAGAACTCTAGCAAGATTTATGCTCAGTTTGAAAGTGCAAAAGCACATCAAATTCAAAAGAAAGTAGCTGTTTTCCACTGCGCTACCAAGATCCTCACTGCGTTAAGTGCCTCTCTTGGATGCTTGTAGTCCTTCTTTCCAACACGGCGAAGGCAAAGCGACAGCAATTTTCCCGGAAAGCAACATTGTTAATGTCTGCTGAACCAGTTGCTATTGGAAATTAAAACTAACATGCTAGATCATTTTCCTGTCTTTTTGTGTCTTCCTGAGAGCAAGGTAATGAGACACAGCATACAAAATGCATACAAGATGCACAGAGTAAAAAGGTTAAGGGGAGGTAAACAGGGAATAGTTGTCAGATAGAAATAGGGAGATATATTACCAGAGAATCCAACGGCTGCTTATATAAGGTTAGCCAGTGCAGGGAACTGTGGGTGTCTTCTGCAGTTGCTAACTCAGATGTGTGTGTTTGGGTATTTTTTAACACCGTTAAAACGGTGTTCTGCATTTGTTCTGTTTTAAATGGGTATTGTTGTAATCTGCATTTGTTTTTAGTCCAAATCCACATTTAAACCCATAAATTTGACAAATACAACAAATTGGCTTGATAAAATGGATTTGGATTAGCATTGGATTAAATCCTGAGAATTGTTCAAAATAAGGTATGTCAGCATGTTCGAGGTTTGGGGGGGGGCAATAGGTTTGTAATCATCAAACTGTAAAAGGACAGTTTTCCCTCTTTTATTCCTCATTGTACACCATTGAGAAAACCATCTTCTGATTTCTTAGCCTCATTATGAAATCCACCGAAATATCATGTGAATCCGATATATTGCAGCATTATGAAATCAAAGTGTCTCCACGGGACATTTTATCTCACAATTTCTCTCTTTCTCCAGACTCCTTTGTGATTTCATACAAAAGGGCACCCAAGTACAATCCATTACATTTTGGGGCTATTATTCCACCCTGACAGTGTCTCACTTCCACACAGTTTGCAGAACAGAGCACCAAAAACGTGTAGAGATTTTCTTGGGCATGATTTTAGAGCCGCTGTCTAGTTGGGTCTTTACAGTTCCTGCCTCAAATGCTCTCTGTACATTTAGAGGTTTAATATCCCCATACTTTGAAATATTGACTTTTTTTTGTTGAGGAAGTGATGCCAGAGAGCTGCAGATTAATCAGTGATTCTCCACACAGGGAAAGTTGCAGAGTAAGCGCATCGAACACAGTCAACATTTCACCAACAATACAGGATTAGCAGCTGCCGTCTGCCATAGATGACAGGCTATGATCACAGTCTCATTTATTAGAGCATGCCCACCGTTGTCAGATTTGCTGTCTTTGCTGGTGGGTATCAGAATACTAACAAGAACTGTTTATTTAATGATGAGTAAAGGTCTAGTCTCTAGTCTCAAGAAGGACTTATTTTTCAAATTTTAAATGCTCAAACTCTTGTTCAAAATTCTGTCCAGCTTTCTTAACATTTTCAGTGTAGCTCATGGTAGAGATAATTAAAACTTTTCATGAAACTTGCCAATTTCCCCAAGGTCTTCAGTGGAGGTGACCGTTTTAAATGAAATCTATCAGCATGGCAACTGAAATCACTCACTCCTCTTTCCTTTATTGACAGTCACATTCAATGAATGACCAACTGTTATCAGCTAGCTTAGCAAGTGTTAATTGGAGTTTAGTTGCAAAACTGGATGTAGAAGGAATTACTTTTGTACCCAGATGGCACATAAGTTATATACAGTCCAAAACAAAATGTAAACAGAGATTTATGTTTCTCTATTGATGTTTAATTAACTAAAACAAACTGTAAAGAAAAAATCCACAAATATAAGACCAGTTTCAATTTCAATATAATTTTGCTATTCATGCATTGTAATTCATTAAGTGAATTAAGATTATACAGTATAATTCATAGTGTTCCCTACATTAAGTCATTTGTCATTCTGTTAGCTTTTGGTTACTTGCCAGCTATCAAAAAAGGCAGTTGTCACAGAGGCTTTACAACCTCATTAGCGGAATCCAATATTTAGTTTCTTTTTCTGCTTAGCCTGCTATTGAGTCACCCTCTAACATCATTACTACACAGAATCATTTACACACAGGCCTAAAGGAGAAGTGAACACTGCCTGGGAGAGTAAGGGAGGAAATCAGACAGTATCCACAGAGGAGTTTGGCGGAGTTGCATCTTAATTATGTGGCCCCTATCTGGAGGATAGATTAACCTCTGTAGCCCTGACAACGCAAGCTCACAACAGCTGCGGGATATTGAACGGAGAACTGGCGGGGAATCGAGAAATGAAACGCGTGTAACAAATGACACATCTTAAACTCGTGAATGTTTCTCTTTTGTTCACGCTTAGCACAGAATGTATATGTTAGCGCATATTTATTTTTAGAACATTAACTGTTCAGCTTTATTTCTCCTGTGAGCACATGACACCATTTGGCCACTGTAACCCATGTGCATTTTTTCGACCATACGGGGCCGGTTTTGCTGTTTACTACAAATTTTTAGCTGAAAGGACTTTGTCGGCCCCTCTGTAGCACATGCTGAGCTTTCTGAAGATCGAGTTTCTCTGTCTCACCACCAGTATTTCTGCAAACAAAGTAGCTAATCAAACTCAATTTGCACACAAATGCAATCAAGATCTTAATTGTTACTTATTTAATGGCCAAATCTTGTGTGTGTATTTGTTTAGGATTAGCCATCATAACCACTTCAGCGTACCGTACAGCATTATCTGAGTTTCCTCCCCATTGTAAAAAAAAGCCACCAGCTTCTTTGAAAAGGCCTCAGCGATTGTTCCCCTGCAGAGAACATTGTACGAACACAATATTAATTATATTCTCCATCTCCTCAAGAGTACTGTGCTAGAGGGCTGAAGGAAAGAGCCAATTAAGTGATTTCCTCTCATTGCGTTTTAAGTGTTAGGTCTTTAGCATTGTTGTTTGCTTTTAATGGGAGGAAAAAGCATCCGATTACTATTTCTGCAAGCAGGGGAAACATTGTCTGGGCTTCTCGGTGCAGGTCTAATGAGGATTGGAATCGCTTCAGTAACTTCTAAACATCATGTGGTCATTTGCTGAGATGAGACGTATCACAGGGCTGTGATGTGAAAGACACAGCAAGCTTCACTAAACTTTAAATCAGAGATAAAGAACGTCTGTGTGGGGTAATAGTTCTGGTTGATGTCTTAAGCTCCAGCTGACCTATTAGGTTAATGTTACATGCACAAGGGTAGAGCACTAAATGTGGTTTGCATACCTTTACTGTCCCTGAGTACTGCAGGACCACCTTTAGACATCTGCTGCTAATACAACATTCAGCAGGGGGTAAGAAGCTCAGCTTGGGTATCTACTGAACCCTTTAAAACCTGGAGGCCAGATTGGTCAAACATTTACATAACAGCACACTTGATTTTCTCACTTTAGAAAGAAATGTGAAGTTATAGGTTGTTAATGAGTTACTGTGTGAGGCTTTGCTTCCTGCCAAGATTTGACCTACAGTGACCCAGTTCTGCTATTTAACACTCTTACGTTCAAAACAAAAGTGTCTTAACATGCAAAACTCATTTTGTCTTCTAGCTTCTAGTTTAGTCTGCAAGTTAATCTTATAGTTGTTGTTGTTGCTATTGTGTTGTCATTGTGATTGCAATTATGGAGTTGTGTTGTTTCTTTTATTGTTGCTTTATACTGTTGTAGTGCCTTGAGTGTAAGAAAGGCGCACTATAAATAAAATTTATTATTATTATTACTTATGTGTAAGAACAATATAGACATCCTGGGAAGTCAGGGCTAGTTGTCACAGTTTTTACTGCATTCATACTTTTTAGAGTAGGATTGTTTCTGTAAAGCCATATAAGTCAATTAATTCAAAATTAATTCTATGTAGCTATTTCCTCTCCATTAGAATCTCTGTAACTCAAAGTAATAAGTCAAAATAATAAGTCGACAATATAATTTGCCTCAAAAAAAACATCAGTGGCATGAAGACAGTAAACTGTCAGTATTACAGTATTCCAGTCCCAATCAATCACGTCAAATCATTTAATGAGCTGTCAGATGTGATATTCACCTTGAAAATATGGTTTAGTAGCTGTGGCGGGTGACGGAGCAGCAATCAGTTTATTCATTAAGGATTCTGGTCACATGACGCGGCCGGTTGAAGCCATAGAGTTATGCATTGCCCCCTGTCCCTCCTTTGCAATTAGAGGTCCATCAGCTCACACAGCTAACTCTGGTCATTACTTACAAGTAATTTATGGTTATTTATAGAAGGCAGAGGTAGGATTCACCCTCAGTAAAGCAGAGTGCTCGGGGGAAAGTGTGGTTTTATGAGGCTGGTCATTACAGCTCAGTACCTGTTCATCATTAACATTGATAAAGTGATTCACGGTGAACTGGATTAGAAGTGGGAAATCCAATATGGTGGACGGACTTCTTTATGGAGGCAGTTTCTTGGTTGTGGTTTTCCAAGAACTACTGACTTTGCTCAGCATATATAGTGAATGTATAGGGGCCTTGTTTATTTAGCATAACTTGGCCCACATGCAGTCTGGTCTAATCAATAATGTATTATCGTTGCATGCCTATAAAAGAGACAAAATAAACAGCATTAAAGATCAGCTTAACTGATAACATTTTTTTAAATGTCAACAGTTATCGCAATAATATGGTCATTGTTAATTCTTATGGCCATGAAAATCTGTATTGAAAATCTGAGGGACAAGCCTACAAAAGAACCATATTAGCTCAAGAACCTGCATGTTATGCTGTGTGCTCTGGCTGTAATCATGTGATTGTTTCAAGTCACCTGAAATCGGAGATCAACTGTGCAGGGGGAAGAGGTGTACAGGGCTCAGCTGGGGCTGTTTGAAAACAGAGAGCACATTTCACAGCCAGCCTGCACCTCTCTGAGGGTTCAGTGTGAACTCAGTGAGCGATGCATGGCAGGGGTGGTGTGATCCAGCTGAACTAGGTCAAGTCCATTGCTGCCATTAGAGCTTCATTCGTTTCCAAAGCCACCATGATATTTTGATCAGCCCTGTCAGAATCGTGATGTGGATGAATAGGGAAAGCTGCGGTCTGAGGAGTGATGTCATTTTGTTTTGTGATGTCATCATGAGTTTTGTTTGCCCATTTTTGCTCATTTCACTTGTTTGGTTCCAAATTATACCCCTGACTTTAAAACGCACATTGTTTCAGCTGCTTTCAGCTGGTTGTTGGGTCTTCGTGTCTGACGGTGGGCTTTTGCGTAATTGCGCAGCGATACATCCTGTTTATTTGCCGTGCACGTTTGTCGCACCCCAGATTACAAATTCTCATCATTAAGCGTGTAAGTTATGCAACAATCAGGCAAGAATTTTCTCTGAAGTAGCTGACAGATGCTGACACAGATGCTTGAGTCATTTACAGAGTCATTTACTTGAGCAAAACTTTTAGATCAATTTTGTTCAAGCTAACATTTTGATAGCCTGTGGCAGACAAAGAGGTCTGTACAGTATTGCCTGGAGAGAGTCATCTGTTAGAATTGCCATTCATCTCATTGGCAGGGGCTCAACTCATGCTTTTCACCCTGGAGGTCTCTGACTTATAGTCTGACATTTTTGCTTTATGGCCACTTAGATATAGAAACTTTTTTATTTTTAGGCCAATTACTATAAATGTCATGTCTAATCTCTGTATTAGAGCCAGGGGACCAAAGTTTGGCTGGTTAGCATGGTGTTGGCTACTTTTGAAATGATTAACATTTACTTTAAGGTCTGTTTGGTGGCTGGTTGTAATGGGTAAGGAGACATTTTCATTCTAGAGCATTTTTTTTAGATAAAAATTCTGTAGATGATGTCATTAGATTTTTCGCCTTGTTTTCCCTGGACACTTGCATATAAATGGCTTAAAAATCTTAACTAAATGTAAGACATAATTAGACATAAACTAAATGTTACAAGACTTTGATTTAGGTTTTATTGGGTCTTTACCCAATACCATATCATGTAGCAGAGTGATCAAATGCTCCACTAGATTTTCCTTTAACTGTAGTTACTAAAGTTAATATTTTTTTAAGAACCAGCACAACGATATGGACAATTCCAGCATAAAGTTTTTTTTTTTTTAAAGATTAAGGATAAAGATTCACATTCTCATTCGTGCCGTTACAAAATATCGATTTTTAACCAGAAAAAAGAAAAGTGGTTAGCAATATTATGACTCCTGGGTGTTAATTCAGTATTTTTAAAGGAAGAATGCTGTCCTGAATCAAATCCTTAAATCTCAGAGCAGTTACGGGTTACTTTGACCTACTTTTCTAAGTGGGATTTTCAAAGGATCAGAAATGGTGCCTCTAGCCCTCCATCTCATTTAGAATGTTAAGAGATCTGCAAAAATCACTGTGAGATGTGCAACCAAATCTTCAGTGTAAGTTAAATTTGTAGATGTCAGCTTTGCTTTGTTACTGTATGCATTGATGCTTTTCCATTATATCTGTGTCTTGCGCTTGGATGGTCATAACATGGCAAATTTGATATATAGACAAGTGCATTTAATATATAGAATGCTTGTGTGCTCCGAGTGAGCGTGCATCCTTTTTCTCTCGGGTATCAAATGGCATGGCCAACCTCATCCCCTGTGTCTTTCATTGTAAACTGGAGTAACTCTGCAGGGGGGACAGAGAGAGAGAGAGCAGCTTGTTAACTGCTTGTTGCTCTCAGCCGTGCAAACAGTGAAGTCATACCTTCCAAGGCTTGTTTTGCTCACCGGTGATGTCACCAGCAGCCAATCAGCAGGCGCTGCTGCAGTAGGTAGCGGGTGCAGCGGGAGTCTCGGGTATGTGCATGGGGACGCGCTGGCAGCGCTCAGGCTCTCATCATCACATCATTACAGGGCTGGAGAGGAGGGAGGGGAGAGAGAGAGAGAGAGAGAGAGAGAGAGGCAGAAAGCAGCAGATGAGAATATGTAATCACAGTTGTGAGTCAGTCATTTGATTCCCCAGCTTTTTGTATGATATGCGTGCCTCACAAAGGAAGTTTTTATTGAATAAATTAATTTTAGCCCACCTTTTTGCCCGTCATTTTAGGCACCTCTTGAAAATCCCATTACACTCTTACCTTTGATTATTATGCCAGTCAG
>JAZGTK010004889.1:0-23455 GCA_036877625.1 Ambastaia sidthimunki
AGATTGTTTCACAGATAACTGATTTAATTTGATTTTCATTACTCCCTTTAACAAACTGCAAGTAAACAAAGAAGCAGGAGGTGTCAGATTAATGTAAGACCTGCAATAAAAACAATGTTTTCACACTTTATTTTCTGCATTATTATCATTCCAGTGGTCCTGTAACTGCGCTATTCTGGGACATTAAGCATCATAATTAGAACAACTCCTAATTCTCCAATTAACCCAAAGAGCCATATTTCACAAACAGCTAATGATACACTCGTTACACTCCTTACGTGAATAAATTACCATTGGAATAATGGTAGCCTACTGTTAAAAATGTACTAGCATTTGTTGTTAGGACATCCTCGCACATTTATACACACATAAAAATCCGGCAGTACTTTAATTCTCACAGTGTGTGTGTGGCAACTCGTCTCACACTTTATGCTGACACATTTGAATATGAAAAAGAAAGTGGCAGTACGAGAAAAAAGACGGTATTAATATTTTATAGGGCACCATGTTTTCACCATTCTGTTTTTTAGATTCATTCCGAGCTGAGAGTAATGGGTGAGCGAGTGTGTGTGAGTGTAGTCAGGGTACTATCAGGTGGGTGGAGGGGGAGATCTGTGAAGACACACTAAATTTGGACAGTAAGGAGTATCGCCCTGTCAGCGCGGAACACTGCACATTTGAAACGGCCCATTTAACAGCAGCGCGCGCCTGTCCGTGTGCTCATTTGCATACTTCACTGCAGCTCTGATGGATGAAGATGGATGAGAGAAAATCAACCTTGCTGAAACAACTGTTATATCAAGGTTAAACTATCCACAAAGCTCTTAACCTGCGCTTTATCTCCCCTCCACCTCCACTGATATCAATTCATCAATAGCGTCTTATCGGGGAGGATTTCAGAAAGACACATGCTATGAGGTCTGGTAATAGAAAATCAAATGACAGCAGCATGTATGCAGTTATATGAAGACATCTACGGTGGATATTATGGAGAAGAATGGTAGACCCCAGCAACAGGAGGTGGTGGGCTGTTTTACCTGTGGCTCTGATATGTTGGTGTCTATTATGTTGTTAATATTAATCTAACACAAATATAGACAAGAGAAAGCAAAAACCACTCAAGTGCTTTCAATGTATTTCTTTATTACGGATTACTTCAGGTTTATCAATTATTCAAGCACACATTTACTTAACTAACAAATACTTGAAGGCTACATTGTTTAAAAGTACTTAATATTTAGTACTAATGTTAGCTTTTAAAACAAGAGAGGTGAGTTTAATAGCATCTGTTTTTGCTGTGGTACTAAAATTGGTACTGAAAACGATCGAATTTCACCAGTACTGGTACTGTTTACTGAAATTTTGGCATTATTTGTGACCAGACCAATTTGCACTGCTAGGCTATGGCTTCAGAAGTGTGTGGTAGGTCTAAAGAGCCAAACAGGTACAGTAATAATATAGCTGTTTTAATAATTTTAAATATTAGTTTTAATGTCCTATTATGCACACTGTGAGAGTGTCAAAATACTTTGAATCAGATGTGCATGCTGGTTCTTCTTTCTTAGAAGAACACAGAACCTGAGCTTTGGAAAAGAAAGTCTGTAAAGCACACAATGTCGCCAGCTGGTGTGTCAACACGTGCCATTCAATGAGAGCCATCCAGTCAATAAGGACTGGATTGTGGAGGTTTAGCTAGGTTGAGGTAAACTCTGCTGTATGACTTCTCCTCACTGTTCCTTTTTCTGGCAGAAGGTTTGAAATGTAATATATCACTAGAACAGCCTTCTTCCTCCCCAACTCCCCAAATGCACACACACACACACCTGACACCCATGTTTCCGCTTGTGCTCTTAGGAAGACCTACACAAGAACAGCTAAAAGTGGTTATGTAGGACAAGAGAGCACAATGCTGATTATGCACAAGGCAAAAAAGGAAAATGACAGTCATTAATAGGATTTCAGGAGTTAACTGTCCATAACTAAAAATGGCAACGGCGAGCTGGAAGACAAAAGCAACAGGAAGTTTGTGCGTTCAGGAAAAGTGAGCACATACTGTATAAACAGTTCTCAGTTAAAAAAGGAAATATAATAGCAAAGACACAATTAGCCAAAAGATACGAGCCCTGCGTCCTCAAGGTCAGCCACTGTTGAATATTTTACATTCAGCACGCAGGAAATAATTCCCACCCGCCTAATTACAGAAGGTGAATGTTTTGCAATTCTATCAGAAATGCATCATATTGCCTTAGAGTAAATTCTTTCTTCATCTAACATGTTTTTGCAAGGTAAAACCCACTGAGTAACTGCAAGGCCTTGAATTCCTTACCACATGAGGGGTTTCTGTGTTTCCCCTCGATTAAACTTCTGTCAGCATTGAGGGCAGAGTGTGTCACGGTTCCTCAGTGTGTGTGTGATGTTGCCAGGCGGCCATGGCGAGCAATGACCCCTTCTAAAGCTGCTGCTCCTCACCCTGCTGTGCTAAAAGCTACCTATGCGCTCGCTGGCCACCATGTTGGGAAGTGATCCAAATCCACCTTCTCGCACATGCTCCGCTCCCCTGCAGCCTGGCATGCATTTGGTCCTATCAAAATGCGTAGGAGCATATGTTGCAGTAATGTGGGGCCTTAATGTAGCTGAAGTTCATTTTTTTTGTTAAATCTTCAATTGCATCAAAATGATTAAAATACTTTGTTTTATGCAAGATTATTATGCAAATTATTTGTAGGTGGATTTTCCTTAAAAAGTTTACCTCAACACTATCGCCCAACAAAGTAATGTTGGCTCAAACAATGGTGCGAGTTTGGGGAGGGTTTCTGTCAGAAAAGTTAAGGAAACCTGTTTGTTAACAATAAGTATTTTGCATTTACATTTTTACATTTATTCATTTGGCAGACGCTTTTATCCAAAGCGACTTAAAGTAAATTCAAGGTATTTTTTTTTAGCAGTACTTGTGTTTCCTGGGATCGAACCCACAACCTTTGCGCTGCTAACGCAATGCTCTACCAGTTGAGCTACAGGAACATTTAAAAAATTACACACTTCAGGCTCAACTCAAAATGAACTTTAAAGGCAGTTAAAGTGATGTAACACATAGCAAATGAATGGCAAATCTCTGAATAAAACCATAAATATTATGAAAATATTTTAAAAAGTGTCAGTTAGTTATTGCTCTTCACTCACGCACAAAACTCCATTTTAATCGTATAAACAGAGACTTAAACTGTTTTAATAGCATAAAGTTTTGCCAATCATATGCAGACGCCACATGACAATTGTGCAGTCTTAATTCATCATTTCTCTCCCTCAATCTAACAGACAGAAAATATGTACTCGTGTATGTGTTCACCAAGGGGGTTAGGCAGGCTCATAGCCAGCCCTTTTGTTTCTCACGGCAGCGCCAGCTTCATTAGCATAAATTTGAATTTTTCACGGCAAGAGAGCGACTCATAGCTATGCGTTACCTTCACATAACGACACACGTCCTCCCGTATCCCCCCGACACCATCTCCTCGCCCACTGTAACATCTAACCCCCACTGATTAAAGAGAGTGGAGGGGATCTTTAGCACAGCTACACCAAGCCAACAGCATTACATTAATCTACATTAGAAACATTCATTACATGCTAAACCACTCAGGCAACATGCCTCTCCCTCAGTAGACTCTGTATATCACATCATTTGGAGTAAGTATATGCAATGAATATGAAAATGCACTTCCCTGTTGAGACATCGCCTCAAGTGCTAAAACATGGCTGAGGCAACACTTAAATTGTTTGGTGAAATCTACAAAAGATAGAAGATATCTGTGTCATTTTATTAGTCTAATACCAACTACCTGTGAAATAAAAACACCGAAATGTCATTGTTGGGGCTTTAAAAAAGTGTAGCAGGTATGTTAGGTCACATACTGTAGCTGCTGTGTGTGCATATGGGTCCCAGGTCCCCTGCCGTTTTCCTGAACACAACAGCGAATGAATGTTGATCAGTGCTGATTCCGTCCAATAAGCGCGTGTCGACTGACAGTGTTTCTAAACTGCAGCGAAAGCCAGCCATTAATCTTGGTCTGGTTTAAGTAGCATATATTAATTTGTGTCATTTTTACTAAGTCGAGTCTGGAAGGGGCGCTCGCCAGTCCATGTTTGACTGTTCACAGCGGCAGGGGAAGGGGGGGTTGATGGCTGGGGGGAATATGGGTGGGTGGGGGTTCTTTTAATGTATTGCGCGGCTGCCACTGCTGTCGTCAAAATCAAACAGCGGGACACGGGAGAGCGGCAAATCGCAGCTTTTGAATTAAACTAAATGAACTCCTGGGGTGTTGGTATGGCAACCATAGCTGGAAACAGCCCCGCCTTTTACACTTAAGGCACATAAGGAAATGAATGAATTGAAATGTGCTTGTAACAATGAGGATTTTGACTGGGTGGAAATGGCAGATAGAACTCTAATGCTGTTATATGGATCACAGCCATTGACTGCACTGCTGAGGGGCCAAGACCGACTCCACAGAGACAATAACAGCATCTGCAGAGCCTTTTACTGTAATTCACTTTTTTACGTCGGCCTACAAACTGCACTACAGACTAATATCAGACAGAAAAAGCTCAGTCGCATCAGCAAGCAAATTTCCTCTCTAAAGCAATTTTTAATCCAATAAGTGAGTAGATGTTTTTGCTGTAATGGCTCTGAATATGATATCTGTCAAACAACTATGAACAAAGCTCGGTTTGCAGAATGGCTGCTACTGATGCAGCAGATATCCACACCGGACAGTGCCGTGGTGTCTTTATACGCTTCAAATACGTTTGGATATTTTGAAAGGAAATGACCGTTTCTATCACTGTCATAAAACAAACAATGACTCACAAACCATTTTCTTACAATACGGCGTGACATCTGCTTAACTTCATATGAAAAGTATTTTAGGCAGCATTTTTGCTAATTCTTTTGTAATTATTATGCATGCAGCTTTTATGAGCTTTTAAAAATTAATTTGTCACACTGCGGGACCATTAAAAATGCACTAGTGAACGCAAAAGGGTGCTTAACAACGGTGAAAACCTTAAAAGAAATTGTACACTTTACCTTATATCTTATTTGTTTACATTTTGACCAAAAATCCTGACGTTAATTAAAATGGGGAATCCCATATTTTCTATGTATAGTGTTGTTGCGCTCAAACATCTTATACAAATACAGGATCTTAAACAAGAAAATCTAAAAAAAAGCCAAGAATTTTGTCTTTTCTTTTTCTTCCCTTAGTATGTGAAGAGATTGACAAAAAATGTAAAAATATGCTCACCACAAAATCCAGAAATAACATTTGCCACAAGTCCTCAGGATGATTAATTTCATGTGTTGTGATGCCCTTCACACAGTCACAACAACAAACACGGGGGAGGGGGTTGAAATGAAGAGATCTGCTCCTAAAGCAACGTGTATCTACATTAACATCATGTTGGTCAGCTGTCCAAAGTCTCTAACTGAACAACAGCTTCATCCACAGTGACCAAAGGAGACCGTTTTAAACACAAGTGACTGCCCCAACCTTTGCCACATCAATGATCACTCCAGAAAATGAGGGTTTGGGCTCCCTCATTGACCATCCACAGGAGGAATCACAAAACACTCCTTCAGTATTCACACGGGCAACCTGTTATCAGAGCTAATTAGAGACTCCCACCTCCGTTATACATTTCTGTAATTAGGCTCTTAAAACATGATTAACATGTCTCAATTACGCCAGTCATCATTTGCATAATTTATAAGGAGCTCTAATTGCGAGTGAGTTTAGACTTGAAGCTGGGTAATAACAGAAACACACAGGAAACATTATGCTGCTACTGAGGCATGTCCGTTCTGACGGCCCAAGTATGATTAGCATCACGTTCCAAATAAAACAGGAGGAGGAGAGACTCCCCTCATGTAAGCACAATATTTCTCCACAATTCACCACGACAGTCGTTAGATATCTTGCCAGCTTACAAATCATGGCACCGCGTAAACAACAAATGATTTAAGAAACGAAGCCCAAACTTTATTAAGCGCCGCGTTGCAAACGCTACAATAAGGCTGCAATAACATCGACAAAAATATAAAGGTAAGAGAACATTATGAAAAAACATTTAAATATTACAGCATGCCAGAAGTAAATAATAAGACTGCAAGAGTAATGTATTAAAATACACTTTTACAAACTGTACTCTGTGATTTTATACTGTAACAGCTATATTAATATGTGGAAGAAAGGCCAATTTTTGAAGTTGATGGTAATTATGTAAGAATTCCACAGCTGAAGCTTGTTAGGGGTAATAAATCACTTAGTTAAAACAAGAGTGGAGGCTGTATCACTCATTTGAAATGACATGTATGTATGCATGTATCAAAATGTATAATTTACTGCATGATACCATAAATGAACTCTTTCTATTCATTTGCTTAACATTGTAACTGAGCCACCAAACACAGGAAATGTTTTCACTCTGTATTTTATTTAACACCGACCAATGATTTAAGACCTAGCAAGTTCATGCTAAGGTTAAATTTAGTTTCAAAGCGAAGTTTATTTTTTAAAGCTCCGTTTACCATGGGGCAAATGTTCATCCATGTGAAACAGGCCTGATGAAGGTCCCATGGGTAAAACAGAGCACAGACCTGCAACCTGATACTCACAATCATTCAAGTTAATGTCAACCTGTTCACACACAAATCTATTCATATCTACAATTGCCAGTTCACTGAATTCACATACACAAACACACAGCCGGCTCATAATTCCAAGAACACACACTACACACAAATACACATATTCTTTAAATAATCTAAAACACTTGCAGTGTTAAAGCAGTGTGGTTTTAAGCCCCCACCACAGCATCACATCCTGTTCTGTAGGCCGCAATACAGCACCATGTTTGTTTATACTTGCACGCCGGCCAGTGTCGTGTTATCTCAGTCAGGGCCTGTGTAAAAATACACGATGAGGTCGTAAGTTCAGGTCTGCTCTGTCCGCCGCTGGAACACCGTACTGCCCCACCTGTCAGCTGCTTGCCAGTGGACGTTTCATCACCACGGCGTCCTCCCGCACGACTGTCAACACGCTGACACCACTAACACAAAACACGTGGTGCGGCGGGCAACTAGCAGCCGCGTCAATCTCTGCACGACAGTCATAGCTTATAAAGAATTACAAGAGCAGTGTCATCCACGCTCCTGCAACACGTCTGCAGAAGAAATTTATTAGCACACTGAGAATTTATTATTCCTGTCCAAGACGGCACATTGCGTTCCAATAGGAATTACAAGACGTACTTAATGTGGTAAGCTGATGTGACGGGGCATTGATAAAAATTCTTATGATATTGTAAGTGGTTACTGTGAGGTGAAAAAGTGTTGGTGAGGTGAAAACATTGAGCCACTGTTTCATTGAGACTAGCTCTTAGTCTGTTACATGACTGAGTCGGTTATGAAAGCTGAGATACCACAGTTCCACAGCAGGCTATGCCATTTCAACAAAACAGAGCGGCTACAGATTTAATACCCTCGCTTTTCTGTAATCCACCTGAGACTCTACGCCTGTGACAACGTGAAAGCATGAAAGACGCTGACTTTTTATTTAAAAAAGGAAAGCATTTAAAAGTGCCTGATAAAAATGGTGGCTGCTCCCATTTGGGTGTTCTGCACTCAGCACATCTGCGGTAAATGTCACGACGGAGGTTTTGAGCCATTTTCTCCGTGGCAGTGGCAGATTTTTAGTGCTGTCTGTCTGCGCAGTGTGAAATTACACCCTCACATTAAGCAGAGACGGAAGCGAACTGAGGTACAGCTCACAGCTAATTCTGTAGGAGAGAGCATGAGGTAATAATGTACAAGGACCTTTCAAATCAAAACCTAAGTGCCCGGGTTCATTTATTTTTAGTGTTCACTTATCCAAGTCGCCTACAGCAGTGAAACATTATCCAAACTCAACAGAATCATAAGTGACACCTAGTCACTGGATCTATACAGTCACTTTTTTATTTTCTATTTTTGGAAGTATTTTTATGTCATAACCAGGTTACTATCAATAGTATCTTTTTTAAAGGCATAAAAGCAGCTAACTTCTTTGTGAAAGCTGGGTGCTTCAGAACTCAATTCCCAGACCTGGGTTCAGAAAGCTACCAAAATAGCTTACAATAGCCCAATCAGGTCCATGCCTGAATGTTTGAGGCTATTATAAATAAAATAACAAATAAAATATATTTATAGTAAAAATTCTTGCATGTGTTTGCCCTTTTGTTTTACTTGACAAGTTTGTTTTCTATGACTCACTACAACAACTACAAAATTATGTTAGAACTTCCAAACTTCTTAGCGTTCAAATAAACAAACAAAAAAAGAAATCTGCTAATGTTTTTTTTTTTACAAAAACTGATCAAAGCAAGTAGGTTTGATTTCAATGATCTGATGCTCATAATGAAGTCCTGAGAGAAAAACCAAGACACAACCAAAAGCCCCCCCACAACAAAAACAACACCAGGGCTGTGTTCAAGTGCAAACAAAAGCTCTATGTGAAGTGTTGGGGGGGTATCTCACATTGTGCATTAAGGTATGAAGAGGACAATACAAACAAAAACAAAGCCCCCTCATCACAAACAAACAACTAATTCACATACAGGTGAGTGACATCACAATAAGCATCCGTGACTGTAACTTAACAACACAAAACCTGTAAGATTCAGGCATTTGCTACGTTGTCACCTAACATCACAAACAGTGTGTCTGGAACTCCCTGCACATATCACGGTTCCTCTCTCCAGTTAAAAACCCCACAGGTTCCTGGTTGCCAGGAACTGTGGGAAGAGACGCAGGAGCAAAAAGCCAGGAAGAGGTCCAAGTTACTTTGTGCTTCATCTTGGAAACAAACTCTGAATGAACCCAGAGTAAAGCCAGGCAGTTCAAAAGACATAACTCTTTTCCTTCTCTGAAAACCTTGCTAAGCAACAGGAAAAGCCATCCTAGTGCCATGAGGCCCCTCTGATTGCTGACATGGTGGCCCTTCTAAGTCCTCTTCATACAGTCAGAATTTAACTAAGGAGAGCTCTCACTGCAGAGCCTTTCAGACATTGTGGCAGAGAGACAAGTATGGAAATCTTTGTGAATTACAGTTTGGTGCTAATTAGCTGGAAATACAGTGGTGTTTTCTTTTTAGGTTGTCATTTGTTATTGTTTTTACTGCACCAATCTACCTCAAAAATCTTTACTCTGGGACAACTACATAATCAAAACAACATGTTCATTTTGCCCTAATGTGCAGTAGAGCTAATAGACTTTTCAAATTGTTCTTGAAGTCTGATGACTTCTGGAAAAAGTGCCATACTCAGCTATAGCTACATTTCTGATAAACAAAAACTCCAAAATAAATCCATTACAAATTTGCATCTGTATCTAGCACAGCAAAAAAAAGAAATGTCGCAATGAATTTATAAAACTCAGATGGGCATTTGTCAAAACCATGAGACTGAATAGTTAAGACATTAAGCTGTTGGCGTGAGGAAAAACTAAACTATTAAATATCGCAAGACAGTGAGTTCCACGTCATAATAAATTCATATGTTTTAAACTGAAGCCACTGTTATTTTTAAATCCTAAAGGTAAAAGCTATGAAAGTTATAAACAGAGTAAAATAACTAAGATAAAAGCCACATCAATTACGCTCAGTGCAGCAACTTAAAACAGGATACTATGCAATGTACAAAGCTGTATTATGTAATACTTATGCACAGCTGCACAAATTATAACTCTATCACACAAAATAATGATAGCTATCTATTAGAGGAATCTGAATCCTCAGTCCAGATCACACAACATCTGAATAGCATGAATTATATTGTTAATATTGTAATATCAGATACTTCAAACATAAACACAATGCAGTCTTGAGTCTGTGAATTTTACTATTTAATAATGTGCAATTTCACAAGACACACAATAAATCACTCTATTAAAGAGCTTTGTTAAAAAAAAAATCCATATTTCAGTCTCATCCTTAATATAATAACTGGATCTGAACAAAGCAGAGTATAAGTACATGATTACAAGTTTTCCCTTTTACAGTCTTTATTTAAGACTCACCTGTTTTTTCTTTTATTTCACACAGGACATTAAAAAGAGCCGGCTTCATTCTGTGACAATTCAGTGCATGTTTCCTAAAAATACAAACAGGAAATAAATACCAAGTTGTCAAAACACATGACCTGTCAGAACTGTCAAAACACAGACATTAGCCGTGAAAGGAGTATCTGCTGTGTCTGATACAGAAATGCTTTTGAGCATTTTACAAATGGTGTGTATCAGAAGACAACTGACAAATGGCTTTAAATTGTGCAGCACTTTTTGGAAGTGATGCATGTGTTAAATACAAAATGATGTCAGAGCATCTAATCTGCATCATGGTTAACAACATCAAATGTGGATTGCAAAGTGAAATTACTATGAAATACTACATTTAAGTTGATTGTGTACTGTCTTTTAAAGACTACACAGCTATACTGAGTGCCTAAAATTAAATATAAGTAACTATTAAAAACCACAAATATAAATGACATAAACATGCAGGACCATTTCAAGATGCTTGGCAATTATATAACTTAAGTCTTAATATACCATAATAATTTCTGATTCATATAAACCAGTCTGTTTCTAAGAATAAATATTTGCATTTTATAATATAATATTTTGCATTTTTACTGAAAATGATTTTTACAGATATTTGCATATACATATGCTGGTGTTATAGTGTTTCAGAAACACCTGTTTTGAGCTGCTCGTTTACAGGGTCAAGAAATGTTTTAATACATATGAGACGGCCACATAAATTAATTTTTATATATCTTACTTACATCAGTTTATCTAAAAGTATTATGTATTACCTTAAGAAACAAGAAAGAACAGAAAGAACACTAAAGCCTGCGGAAGCCACATTTTCATTACGTAATTATGTACTTTATAACAATGCCTGTGATTATACATTTCTAAGCATGCAATCTCAGTAATATTTATTTCCTTGTTTAGCGATTAGGTGCTTGCGATCCAATAAATAAACTAATACTGGATCCACCCGCAACATGTAGTAAGTCTATGTGGCATTGAATCAATGCGCTTTCTGATTTGTAACCTGCGAGATCCAGAGCAATTGGAAATCGAAACGGTGCATCTGGAAAGAAGACTGTTCAGATTGTGCACAGAGGCGATTTGAAGTGGCTTTAACATTTAAGTGGAAAATACAGTGTTGAATTTTTACGCCTGAATGAAAGTTTTAAAGGAGACGTAAACGAAAAGTTTGCGCTATTTAGTTTGCGCGCTTCGAGCAGTGCGTAAATGAGACGGCAAATAAACACCAGTTGACTTGCTAAATACTGTCGACGTGTTTCTGGACAGTTACAGTTAAGTTCATCATGAAAAGACAACAAGCATAAATTCGTAAAAACATACCTAGCCTGCGCTTCGTCCAGACTTTGGTCGGTTATGGTCATGATTTGTTGTAATATGTCTCCAATGTCCTGTTTTCTTCCATCGGCGTCTGCTCCTGTGCCATCCTGCATATGCTGCGCCAGGCCGGGGTGTCCGGCCATGCCCACCCCGTGAGAGGAGTGCATCAACCGGGGCTGATCATCCATCCTTGCCGTTGTTCTCTAGCCTCTGTGGACTTTTTTCTTCTTGCTTAATAGAAGGAATAGGTTAGAAAATTCCTTCAGAAAACCCCTGAACTCTCTCCGTCACTCCCCCTTTTCTTTCTTGATTTCTGGAGCTCGCTTACAACATGGAGAGGGAAAGGGGAGAAAAGGCAAAGCTCTACCTCACAGCTGGTTTGGGTGAAATCTGATCTGGAGAGCTGCTTTAGGATCAAGCCACTCCTGCTCTTGCCACCAAAGCCAGGACAACAGAAGCCAACTTTGTATAAGAGCTGCTCTAATCCTGTGTAATCTGCGATATTGGCGCGTAACTCCTGGTTTTCCTTTGACAGCTTTGCGAATGAAACAGGTTTAAGACGCGCTTTGAAAGCGTTAAACGTGGGGAGAGACGTGCTTTTGTTTCGCACAGGTCTGCTGGCAACGCTGACACATAGCGAGTCTCCGCCCACTAACACTGACATACCACGCCCATCGACGCTGGTACATGCTATTCGGTCACGCCCACTCGTCCGTGATTGGAGAAGGACGCGGTGTTTGTCCCGCCTTGTATCTTTCACGACACGTCAATCATATTCCCGAGGAAGGTGGGTCGTTAGCGCTGGGTCTGGACAGGGTGGTAACACGGTGACGGATAGGGGTTGAACATGAAAATAAATAATAGTGCTCGGCGCAAAAACTCTGCCTTGGCTTTCCTCCACTGTGAACCAGGACGGGACCTCTATTTGATTACAGTCTGTCAATGAATAGTCATTAAAAATTAGCAGGAAAATGTTTTATTTTCCTTTCATCATTTATGTGTCTAGCTCGGCTTGTAAGATTTCTACAGACATTCCATTTATACATTAAAAGCTGTTGACTCTATTATACCATATACACCATATATATACCTATATACCATATGCCTATATACCATAATATATTGTGACAGTTCTTTAGGGTCAAAAACAATTGTGATTTACAAAGTAAAACAGAATAATCACTTTTTACCCAAATATATTGTTTACATTTTTCCAAAGAAAAAGGTCATTATCTATTTGCAAAAAAGGACCTCAATATTATGCAACTATAAGACACCACACATGCCACAGCCATTCAATGTGTTATGGAAAATTGATCAGACTGGCAGTTTGCTGAGCCATGTGGTCTATTTAACAGTATTAAATTCACTGGCTATTGACATGGACCTCAGAATGTGGCATAAATGTCAGGCTCTGTCTGCAGGTGCAGGGAAAGGAGCAATAAAGAGTGTGTTAAAGAGGCAGTTTCCAACGCTTGAGCACTCATCAGTGGAGCAAATATTCCAGGAGCACCGCTCAGACTATTTATGCAATGTCTCATCTCTGCTCGACATATGAGGTGTGTCACCTTCCATTACGTTCCTTATGAGAAATGACACCACTTTAACCCGTTCCACTTACACGAGATTACGGATATATACTGATTGTGTATGTAATATCACAACTTTTTTATTGGATACAAAATCATCAATTTCCCTGAGAGCAAGCAGTATGTGCAGATAATGTAGAAATCATTTATAGCGTTACGAGTCGACATAATATTCTGAGCTCATGTAATAAATCCAAGCCTGTTTAAAAATGCTGTTTTGATTGAAAGATGATGAATGCTTCATTAAGCCTGTAACCAACAAGGCTGATGTAACAAGTGTAAAATTAAAATTTTCCAAGTATAAATTTAATTGTAAATCCTAGATATACATTTCTTTCATTCCATGTTTAATACCAGTTCAAAGCTGTGTCTTAAAATTAACTGACAGACTATCCAAATATCTATCTATAGAAACATCTTAATGTTTCTCTACGAATGACGACGAAAAGTCTGATCTGTACTCTTGGTTTAAGACATTTATTACAGCACAGTAGAAGTGAAATCGATCCATCAGGTTTCTCATTAGTTGAAGACGAGGAGGAACTAGTTAATGATACCAGGAATTTGTGCTGCACCTGTGATGGTATCTGACGACTGCTGGCCTGGAACAGATGTATAGGCTATACATCCTATGTGACCTTCCTCAGTGGAAACAGACCTTAATGATTGTCTGACCTCTTCACAGCTATTGCCCAGAGCCAGAACAGCCTCTACAACATCATGTACTATAGCCACACAGCTCAGTGTCAAACATCTTTAGAATGAAAAGGAAAAAATGCAAAAAGTATTGTTCATAGCAAATGGCTTAGCTACTTGCTCAACCTGTCTAGAAATATTTGTAAAAATATAGCAAAAATAAATTAAACTGCTGTATAAACACTATAAATAGCTCCTATTATTAAAAAATAGCATATTAGGCATTAATATAAACCTTTTGATACATTAGCCATATTTGAACATTTGCTGGTCATTCTAGCATTCTGTCAAAACTGCTAGCACATTAAAAACTGATGCCCTATCTAAATTTACAATGAGTCTCACACAGCAAATAACACACTTACAGATATTTGACATTCTCTGAGTAGATCAGTTTTCCCTGCCGATCAGCACTTCTGTATTCCCAGTGGTGAGAAAAGCACATTGCACTACAGCTGAACGTTTTTTAGCCCTCTTGTTTCATTCATATTTATGCCAGTTCATCTAAATTGTCCTCTCTAATAATGTGTGATCTGCATACTTTTGCTGATATCAAGCACATTCATGTTTTCCAAGCTTTGGAAACATTTAAATGTTTTAAATAATGGAGCTGAATAGCCACATAAAAACTGTTAAATAATGAAATATGAGCAAACTTTGTTTTGCCCTGTCAGTATGCTATTGGCAATCTTCCACGCAAGAGGAAAAACACTGTTTTTGTTAGAGACTAAAGGTTATGATGTCACAATAAGGCAATGCTAATATGACATATTTTGGCGTGTTACAAAATATGACAGTGTATTTAACTTCATAAGACACTAAGGACTTCAAGAAGCACTGAGTTTGGTGCTCATCTTCATCAATTGTTAAAATTATTAAGTAAGATATTTTGTTCTTATCACCTATCTCATGCCACTGAATAACAGAAGCTGAGTAAAGCAACTTCATGACATGTCTATTGATCACTGTTGCATGGAGACTATGCCGACCAGGTTGAGGAGACATTGCGGTACTGCAAGCTTCAAGTACATCTCTCAGGGGGAGGTTGTGATAAAATATTCAGTTGTTTGGGGCACAGTATCCCCCAAGCATGTATAAAAGGCTACATGAAATAGAGAGTCCTGAACACAGCTTGAGTCTGCATCAAGTGCAAACCTAAAAACTTCTCCATCTCACTGACTAAAAACAGTGCTGAAGGAATTAAACTTTCATTGAGCTTTAAATGGGTTACAGGCCAGCAGTTGATTCAGCATTTTGCTCTTTCCTAAAGCTTTCGGGATGAGAATGAATATACCTGTTTACTTTGCATTGCATCTGTGAAGGACAAATGTGTGTGTTTTTGTCAGTCATTACCTTCCATAGTCACATTATAAATGTAGGAAATGTGTAAACACCACTGTCTGACTGATTTTATACCTCATCAAAAGCAAGAACAATGTTGCCCCGCTATTTCATATGCAGAAGGCTGTTTTGCATTGTAAACTGCTGAAACGTTGGTTAGTGGGCAACTTTAACTCATTTAAATGCACCTTTCTGAGCATCCTTCCGCACGGCTGTCAGTTTCCTGGGCCATTGTGAGGACACATGCCACGCAGCTCCTCCTAGCAACAGAAAAGAGGGAGAGAGGCCTGTCATAAAGCATTCTCATTTACGGCTACAGGGTGGATGCCTGGAGGAACAGAGAGAGAGAGAGAGAGAGAGAGAGAGAGAACTCTACTGTAAATGTCAAGAGATGCAACCAGAAGGCCACTCAGCACATCCCACCCTCCCATGTGAAAAGGCCACTTAGAGCAGTGGGCAGATAGCAGACTGAGTTTATGTGCTGACCCAGCGCTCCACATCAAACTTACAAATAGCAGGGGCTGGACAGTCTGGGTCAGGGGAGGTAAGGGTATTGAGAGAAAGACATTGAAGGAAAAAGAAATAGAGAAAATAAATACTAGCAGTGACCTACATGTTTGGCCTTGGCGATACATCATCCACCTTATACTCCACGTCTCTTTAAACTAAACATGTCTGGTCAACATATCTTCTTAGACCATGAAAGTCAAGACTTATTCTTTAGGAAGAGTGTTAGGAAGAAAAACTTCCTAGCTAATGCAAGGTTTTCAGCATGTTCTAGCTCTTCGTAGCATTTTTCAGGACTTATTTGCATGAATGAAATGGCTGTTCCTTGTCACAGTGTGTTGTCTTGTATTCACCAGCCATCTCTAAAATCTCTGTACGACTCCTCGTGGAAGTGCTGTGGGAAAATTTGACTGTCAGTGACGACAAGACAAATGAATCGCGGTGTCAGGCGCGTATGACTTTAACAATGACAGATTGAGAAGAACTGTCCCTCTGTCGACAGGCATGCTTCAGTTTTGAATTAATAAATCTGAATAAAATATTTTTTCCCATGGAAAGGAGCACTGTATGCTTTCATTCCCAGCAGCAAGTGACCAAATGGACAATGACGACAGCTAACCGTAATTCTGCCTAGTCGTCAGATGACAGTCTGATGCTGTTTGCATGTGTTTTGTAAGAGAGAGTGAGACAGCACCCCTCTGGATTTTCACAGCATCTACCAGTGAGATGGCAAGGCCTGAAAGTGGTGACATTTAATCATATGAAGAGAGATATTATCAGATCTTGAGCAATAGGTAGACAAAAAAAAACAGAAAATATAGAAGAGCCAGAGATCATAAAAATATTGTAGAAACTAAACTGGCATGCCCATGCACTGTAAAAGGAACACTTTTTACCAGAAAAAGCCATTTTTGACCTGATTTGATTTAAAAATATAACTAAAATAATTTTAACTGATATTAACAGGATAATTCATTTTACAATATGTATTTTAATGTGAGAAAACTAATTTCTTAAAATATCTATATATTTATTTACCAAGTCAAAATAAATCTTTTAGGTTATTTAAAAAACATTATGGGCATAAACTGTATATAATCACCATAATTAAACCTATGATCAGAATAATTAGACAATAAAATGCATGTTGTGAAATACTATAAAAATATTTAGGCAAGCGGATTACATCAGTTTTCATTAAGCAAATATTGTGTAAAAGTGCAAAAAACTGGCTTATATATTTGGATGTCCATAAAGCACTCTTGTACTGTAATGCAGCCTAATAATCACACAAAATGAAACAGAAGATTATATATCTGTCTCGATTACAAACTGAATTGATTTATTGCAGCCGCTTTAATCGCCGTAACTAATGACTTTTTAGACAGGAGCACAAAATCCCTTTTGAATGAGTAAAACCAAGCAATCACATTGTTAAATAGGTACAAATGGTACTGGGACAATAGGGAGCTTCTCAAAAAGTAAAAGCATCCCATGGAATCTGGGGCCCAAAAGGAGCAAGATAATGTATGTGAACATCTGGCGTGTACAAAGGGCTGCCAGGACAAGACAAAGCCACGTGTCCAGGCATGGATGCACACACATGGTCCCCTGTGACACGCACATGGACACCTCACCTGCACAGCCTCAGGAAAGAGGAATAAAGACTCAGAGGAACAATGGCTCTGTAATAGAACTGGCTGAGGATGAAAAGAGGGGGAGAAAATAGAAAGAAAGAAGAAAGAAAGAAAGAAAGCAGGTAAGAAAGAAAGCAGGAAAGAAAGAAAGAAAGAAAGAAAGAAAGAAAGAAATGCATCTTGCATACAGGGCAAAGAGTATATAGCTGGTGATGGAAACAGAATCTGTGTCTAAATGTGACAAATCTTTATGCTCAAAGGCTTAGCAAATGAATATGCATGAGAGAATAAAATTATATGCCTTTAAGCAGGGCACTTAGTCTGTGTGTTCACCCTCAGAGGATTTTCAAAGGTACAGCTGAATAGGAAGACAATATACTATCGAATCAAATGTGGTCATATAAAAAAGCCCCTGGCAAAGTATAAATGTCACGAGCATTCAATGCCATACAGACAGCCTTAGAGGGTGGAAGGAATGGAAAGAAAGATTAGATATTTGTTATCGCAATCCATTAAATCATAGTTTTACAAAAATCTGCACCCCCCTAAAAAGCTGCCAGGGATACAATACAGTACAGGCCTATAATTTTATATTGCATATTCAAGTGGTTTAACGTTCCTGTAGTTCAACTTGTGGGGACACACATACTGCACAAATGTATATCTGGAATATACTGTAAGTCTTTGGATAACAGTGCCTGCAAAAATGTAAATGTATTTTTAGTGCTGTGCCATGTGGTGTCAACCTGTTAAAATCTATATAGAATATGCAATGAAAGTTTTAAGGAGCTGTCACACAGGACACAAAACCTTCACCACTGGTTAACGGAATGATGCAAGTTTTGATCCAGATGGGGTCTGGCAGTTGTGGCCACCATGCACAGCCATTTTTAGTTTAGATTGGGGACGGGGCTTATGAGGACAGAACACTTGTTTAAATGGACTATGTGGAGCGATGCAAGGTAGACCACAAAATGTCTTAGCCTCAAGTGTAAGGTGCTAGGCACCTAAACAGGCACACAGTGGGTGGGAGGAGTAGTAAGATATTAATAGGCCATCAAATATTGAAGAAATGTCAAATGAAAACAAGAAGCATCATTTTAGAAAAGGCAGTAAATGTGCAGTTCTATCAACATGAAGATTGCATATATAATTGTGGAGCCTTTGGCAAGCTGATTGACAAAAACCTCTTTATTAGAACAAATTATGAAAGTCCCCACTCAAACACAAAAACTCTTACCATGGCAACATGACGTCTCTCGTATGTAACCTCGATTCCCTAAGAAAAGGAAACGAGACACTGCATCTGGTTCGACGCTATGTGGAATGCTAACAGTGTGACCGGTGTCTGAAACTCATGTATAATCACGGCAATCTAATTTGCCCATGGCAGTGCTTGGCGCTCCTAAAGGCATAACCCAAGGGGAGCCAACAAAGAAGCCGGCTCAACAACTCACCTCAGGAAAGTAAAGCGCTTGTGATGGGGAGGACCCTCTATAGTGCTACTCCAACACAACCCGGCTACTCCAACACAACAATACAAAGACTAAATGGAGCAGACTAAATAGTTCATAACTAACTTTATTTGGAATGTTTAGCAGTCTGGATGAGATTAATAAACTTAAAACCCTAATCAGATAATTCAATCCATCTCTTATTTTTCTCTCATTTCAGAGCGATGTTTCAGCCAGTCTTTGATTAACACCTGGGTCAGCGTTTGTCCGGTGAAATTACTGTCTTGATTTACAGTCCCACACAACCATAACACCAGCATTCCTTCATCTCTGCTGAAAGTTTCATCTCTCAGATGCAACCATGTTCAATAACTTCATAAACAGACCCACTTCCTGTTTGCAAACAACGTTCCACAAAAATAAGACATTTATTTATAAGCGACACTAAACCAGAAAGAGTAAGAATACGGTAAAGAAACAGAAAATGTCAAAAAAACATGTCTCTGGTCAGGAAGGTGTTAAAGCCATAAAGATGTACCTCAGCCCTGACCCTTCACATGCCAAGGTATCCCCTGCGTGGAATTCTTATTCCCCACCAAACTGACAAAGTGTTTTTAATCTTTTCTTTCCCTCTCTCCTGGAGATTGGGGAAACAAAAATCAATACTTGCTGGCAGGCGATCTAGCAAGCGGGTGAATTACAGAGGCCGCACTCCGGCCACAGCCGCACGGAGGGAGGCCTTGGAGGCGAGGGACCTTGGGAGTGGAGTTTGAGATGCAGGGGTCAGTGGTTCAGCTCGGGTCTGCAGCTTGAGGAGCAGCTATTTACTGCAACGGCTCACCATAATGAAAAATAACTCTAGGAGAGAGGAAAACAGGGAGAGAGAGAGCCTGTGAGTGAGGATGAGGAGATGATGGTGTTTGGGTTGGGGGGTTGTTTTATTTTTGTCAGCAGGTACTTAAACGAAAGCCAGGGAAGAGAGAGTCAGAAAGGTGCAGAATAGGCCATTAAGCATAAACACACTCTGACAGCAGAGAAACTAAAGTAGCATGTTGCTTGGTGGTTATCTGTTAAAAAAATAACTAATCACACCTCAGCTCATACTACAGAGATGAATTAATTTTGTGAAAGGTGCTCTTGATGAGCATTTAAATTGAGCATTTTACAGGCATGCTAAAGGCCATTTATAGTACTGCTAAAAAGGTAAAACCACAATAAACAGTTCTGATATTAAGAAACTGGAAAATTGATTATAAAGGCAAACAGGCATTTGCAAATGTAGGTGTGATGTAGCTTTAAATTGCATTGCTCTATTTTTATACTGCCACTGAAAATATACACAATATGTTGATCTGTATGTTTCTGAGGTTGTCACATTTATCATACATTCACATTTATCAATGCTATACAATAAAACACAAAGCACTTATTGAAAGCTAAATTTAGAAGGTTTTCACGATCAATAGGCTGACCGGCACGTGTCGATTTGCTTCTTTCTCTGTTAATTATCCACTTTCCTAGCAGCTGTCATTGGCAAATTAAATAATACAATACAACACAATTTTATTTCTATAGCACATAATGCTATAGAAGCCAAATAGTTTGTATACCTATAATAAGAGTTATTTTTCTAATGCGCTTTCATTACTACTGTTATGTAAAGACATCATAGACAACAGAATTTTTGACCTGTAGTCAGCATATTTACAAAGGTTTTTTATACTAAACAGTTAGATGAAAGACTGAAAAGAATGTATCTTCATTACAACACTGTAAAAATAGTTTACAAAAAAAGTAATTTAAAGTTAAAAAAAGTAATTTAAAAATAGCTTCATGTGGTAACATATAAATTAACTGGTTTAATTTAACAAATTGTTACTTAATACTGATATTACTTATTTTTAAGGGCAGGATTAAGAAATCACAGTTAAGTTAACAACTGCTGGTAATCCACTTCCTTATATGTCCTTTTTGCATTAATTAACCAATTCCAATTTTTTTAACAAGCTGAAATGTCAGAACACACCCATATATTTGATGCTATTCCCAGTGAGGGCAGGCTATATATTACCAGTTCACCAAACATTTTTTTTCTACATGAAATAAGTACCTCATTTAGGTAAACAGGCATTGTGTGTTGATAGGGAGATTGTTTCAGGAAGCTGTTGCAAAAATGTCAGATTACTCAATTATCCCACCACCCGACAGCTGGCAGCCAAACAATTAGGACTGTGAGGATGATAATGGTGATGATGATGAACCAAATCTATAATGTCTTTATTGTTTAAATCAAAGCACAGCAATCTCTATTATGACCCTGGACTTGTGTGCCTAGAAGGTTTGTTTCACATCGAGTGCTCATATGCAGAGTTGGGACACAGAAAGCAGTGCAAAGATTATAGACAATGGTAACTATGCTATTTCTCCTCTGAAGACATGGATCCAGTATTGAGGTCGTTGCTGAGCATCTAGCACAGCTTCCGTTGAACATTTGGAGCCTTGGGAGTCTCTTGCTGTGGATTGATTTAGACATCAGGAAGGAGATGGATTTTACTTCCATGATCAATGATTGAAAGCTCATCTCATGTGCACTCTCAAAGGGTCCTTCTATCTTTAGCGATAGCAAAACTAGCAGTTCCCAAAATTATGTGCAGTGTGAGTTGCATGATACTGTACTGAAAGCAATAGTGACAAGGTGAATTGTTTATTAGACTAGCTCATACTGCCCCAACAAACACCACCAAATTTTGATGGACGATGGGTTGTTATGGATCAATGTTTTAACCCTATTGGTGTTCGTTGAGCCAATGTGAAAACAGACAGTTACTTTTTTCCAACATTATAAATCCAGTCCTTCAGAATGCTTGAAATGTTGCAGTTTATTGGCCTTTAAACAAAAAACGATGGTTGTGAAGTGATGCCCTATTGTTCACAAAGATGTATTTCTTGTTAAGCTCCAGTAGCCCACTGGGGTTTCAACCACGAGAAGCAAGCGTCTGAACAGAGACTTGTCAAGGAAAGCCTTTGAACTTCTGGGGTTTGCAATCTTGTCTCTGTTTGTTAAAAATTTCATGTTGCACCTCAGCACTTATTGGAACACTCTGCGGAACTAAACGAGCTGAACTCTGGTCAACCCCCGCTGAAGGGCTGTTCTCTATTTGTCTCTCTCATTTGCATTAGCATATTAGAGTGTTTTCTGGGAAAATGAGCTATAGAAATTAATTCGGGATTAATTGGTGCCTTTATCTCGTTAGGACAATCTAATTTGGGGGATGATGGAATTGTTTAGACTCCCCTTTGCATAATTGGATCGCGGTGAATGGCTGTCATTATTGTCTCTTTAGCGGTGTCTGTGGGCCCCCTCTTCCTGGCCTCCGTCTCGTAAAGAGTCATCATGTGTTCCGCCAGTGTTTTGCTAACCCCTGAAACACAGCGTTGAGCCAAAGACGAGCATGTGGCTAACAGCACAGCAGTGATTAGCTTTCATATAAACCATTAGTGCACAGTCAAAACTGTTCATGGGCTAACTTGTAGTCTATCCCATCTGACACACAGCATATAGGTGCTAACAAAAGAGACAAAATATTATGCAAGGGCAAAAATAGATGCTTGGCTTTGTATGTGCTACTTTGTATAGTTTAAATTGTTCATAATTTTTGAAAGAACATCCAATTTATGTTCTCAGGAGGCAAACGTACCAAATAGCAACTAAATGTGCAAATTATGTATTTCATCATCATAGTCCTACATCCATGTAACAGCAGTTTTGATTGACAGTACTGTAGCTTTTGACACTAACCTAATTATCCACCTAACAAGTAGATTCTAATGCTATCAATACTATCAAATGAAAATTTCAATTTCTCATCCATCTCCTAGACAGACATATGCAGAAGATGCTTTCACAAATGGTTTAAAAGCAATTGATTAAAGGAAGTGCTTTAAATACCCATGACGGTGATGGTTAAATGAGTAGATCTTTATGCACGGGCAGATATGCTGTTCTTCAGCACACACTAATGGTTAACCAGGTTTTATCACTGTACGCTGTTCTCAGAGCTGCTGCATTAAGTTGTTCCATTAACAGCCATTGCTGATGGAATGGAGAGGTCACTGGAGTATCGGTTGATTCACTGTTGTCAGCACCCACAATTCTTGTCTGCCTAAACTGCTTGGTAACTATGGCAACAAGGCTAGAGGGCCCACCATTGTCTCACATGTGGTGAAAGAAATCAGGGATATTTTTTACACAGCCAGAATGAGCGTGTGACAAAAGGGAAAGGGAGAAATAAAATGATACACAGCCAAAGATCGATTTAAGATCACAAAGCACTTATCAAATTTTATAGGCTCATAATAACTTTTTTCACCCACACTGAATGTTGATGAGTAAACCGTCCGCCTGTCTTTCATCTAGACGTTGAGAGCTGTATCATCGCTAATGCACGATCTGAAAACATTATTATTCAAGCACAGCTCCTAATGCTATTATCCTGCGGGCCATTCGAAGTTGTAAACAACAACAGATAGAAATGAAATTCAATGTGCTAATGCCAGACAGCATACAGTCCATAAAGCCTATCCTTAAAAGACCCGCTGTTGGCTCACCAGGCTTTTAGTAGATCATTCTGCATATATAATCAATATGTATGACCTGTTGTTTAGTTTTGTTTTTGATTTAAAGCTAAAAGTGAAATGTGCAATCTCTGTCAGTAGCACCACCAGGAACAATTGCAAAAAATATGGCTGTTTCAAACACGTTTTATT
>JAZGTK010004890.1:0-23455 GCA_036877625.1 Ambastaia sidthimunki
TTTCCTCATTAATTCACCCTTAAATTGGCCCTAACTAGGTCTGAATAAATATTCGTCCTCCGAAGATCTCCCATAATCAATTATGAAATATGCTAATTGACTGCTGTTGGCCTTGAGTTATCATGTTACTGTCACTAATTGTAGGTCACCACGTCCCTGGAGGTCTCCTAATACTCGTTCGCCGTCTTTGTCACTCTTCCACTCTCTCTCTTTCGACCAGAAGGCAGTTTTCCTCTTGTGATATTAGCATGGTACACCCGACCACTGGAGTCAATTACAGTAGAATTAAATTAACAATTGTGTCTCATTTAATTCAAATGCTCTGCTTTAACAAAGAGCCGTTTAAGAATATGGAGTATATCTCTCTCTTACTTAAATTGCAACGTCTTAATAAGTCTTGGCGAAGGCCTCTGATCAGAGGCAATGAAGCGGCGGTACGGCGCGTGCTGTCATCCTGCCACAGGTGGGCTAGCATCACATTCGACAGACTCGAGCAGGATTGTAGAGGCTCTCACGCATGATCAAAGGAAAGCGAATGCGTCTAAAGCCAATTTGGAGTGTCGCAGTAATAATTGAGTGGATCTGTACATGAGAGACGTTTGTAAAAATGGCTTTTCGGCTGTAATTACAATCAATTCAATGCTTTCAGAAATAAATACAAGAGTTCGGACAAAAATTTAAGAGGTCTGAGTATTTCCAGAGTGCACGGCAAGTCCAATTTTCCATTAAATGGGAAAATGAGAGTTTTAAAGATGAAACAGTTATTTGTAATTGAGGGATATGGTATATAATCATACTTAGTGGAATCTGAAATTCATTTTTTCAATCTCGATCGCCCGCCTCATCGCAATTGGACATTACCAGCTATTCTTTTAAGAGGAAGCTCAAATGTTGGTTTGTAATTTCCTATTTCCTGCCTGAATTTGAGCCGGTAATTTCTCTCTCTCTGATATTGAGGGCAAACCCTAGTTGCTATTTAGTGCAACAGTAAATGGCTGTTTGCTTTAGAAACTGAGAGCAACTGCACCCCAGTAAAACTGTCATGTCGACTTTGAGTTACCACGGCTCTCTTAGACACTTTCTGTGCTTTAGTGTGTGTGTTTGTGTGTGTGTGTGTTTGTGCTGGCTTGACGCCATGCAAATCCAATCACCCAGACCCATAAAGTGTGCATTTCCATTTCCCACTGCTCTCCGTAGAGACAGAGAGAGAGAGAGAGAGAGAGAGAGAGAGAGAGAGGGAGAAAGAAAGAGAGAGAGAGAGAGAGAGAGAGAGAAAGAGAGAGAAGGGGGAAGAACAGGCTCCTTTGCTTTGCAGTGCTTTATGGTTATAGCTGTTTTGAGTAGGTATATTCATATAAACTCATTATGTAGCCCATATTTCTGAGCTGATGTGTTTTGGGCCAAACAAGTGATTTTAATCTCCCACAATGCACTTCTCCTCTTATTTACTGTTCCCATGGATTCTTACCACTCTCTCCTGGACCAACGATTGCAAAAATCGCTTTGTCTGCCTCTAATTTATCTTGGTCAGAACGCATCAGGCAAAATGAGGACATTTCCATGACGACACACCATGCTGACCGTGCGTCTCTTTCCCCGCCCCTTGTTTTGACCTTTCCTTGACCTCCAGCTGACCTTCCTTAATTTCCACTAACCTCAAACAGATCCTTGTTGGACAATAGCACGACTGTTCGTTCCTAATCTTTTCCCATAACTCTCATCCGCTCACCTCCGCCTCTGGTTCGCCATGGCGACAGAGGTCGAGCAGGTTCGTTATGCGAGCAGGTGGCTCTGTTAACCAATAGGAGAGAGCCACTTTCTCACAGCTCCAAAGGAAATAATGGAAAAATTCCTTTGGTCGACAAAGATGGAGAAAAGAGGGATTGAAGTCTTTTCTGATGTTTGAAGCCTTTCATTGGCTCTCATAAAGAGAGAGGTTCTGTGGGTCAGAGTAACATGACAGGGAAAGAAAAGAGGGAGACCTGAGAGAGAAAACTGAAACAAACATGGGAATAAAGAGAGAAAATCCTGAGGCCAGAGCACGGGCTAATCCATCATTAGCATTTAAGAACACAGAAATAGACAGAGAGAGAATAAGGGGACTGTAGTGCACATAATGAGAGAGAATGAATTGACACTTTAAGTGTACGTTCGTATGTTTGTGTCAGAGTTGCGTCAGCCTGTGTTAACTGCAAATTCTGTGATTTATAATGAAAATTTGGGTTAAACTTCTATATTTTATTAATAACAGCAAAAACATGGGTGCAAGAATAAAAACACCTACTTAAAACAAAAGCATATGCAACATTTACATTACATTACATCACATGCTCTTATGAAAAAAATCACATTACAGTGCATTCAAGTTATACATGATATCAGTTTGTGTTTGTTAGGAATCAAACCCATGACCAGGAGACCTCACAGCCTCATTTTTGTTTGTGTTACATTAAATGCAACATCTACAACTAATGCGTTTTGGACAAGTATGCTTGAGTATACTTGAACACCTGGCAAATGATAACACATCCCTTTCTCAGCAAAAATCCTATGAAATGACCAAATACTCTTTTCACAAGACCGATACGAATATTATCAGAAATGTGGCAAACACATCAATGAATCAGCCTTCATTCAAAGATGAATTTTTTTTGAATACCTTTTTTTCTTCAAGGTAACTAAGGATTACTTTTTCCTCAATCTCATTTCTCAAATCTCTTTTTATGAATCTGCACTCACATTCAAGTTTTTCATAACACATAAGGCAGGAGAAAATGAGAGCATGATATTTCATAATCAATCAGAACATGGCCCTGTTCAATTACAGCTGTGAAATCCTTTAAAACACATCAAGAGGAATTGCAGTGTTGATGAGATGTGTGTTTGTGCTGCTTAAAGTCGCAAACACACACACACACACACACTGATGTTTGGGACATGCCTTGGGCCTCTGCTGAGATGATCAGATGGAAGGGGAGAGAGTTATTATTTCATCTGGAGCTGGAGTGATGTTGATGTGTCTGACATTTAATAGTGTCTTTGAAGCTTTGAGACTGCCGCAATATGCTCAAAAGCGTCACTGATCTGAGCACAGCGTCAAGCATAAGAGTGGTCCAATAAAAACTTACCTGCTGGTTTCAGCAGACTTCACCATTTCATTAAAGGAATATTCCAGGTTATTTTCAATTTAAAGGCTGGGAAGGCAATCTTTCGCAGAAACATTTTTTTGTTACGCTGGTTGAAAGTCTCTTTCAGATCCTGACGGCAATCGCTCAGTAAAGTGGTATAAACATATTTGTACTTTTATATATATTCTGTGAAAGGCTCAGGACCATAAAATGTTCATCCAATCATTGCATTCGGTCCGAATAAAATCACAGGATGTCCTACTTGCCTGTCACACTATGTATTTGCATAACTCTATTATTCGAGAGGGGTCTTAAGGAAGGGTGGGATCTTATGCTTTCAAAGTTAGGTTACTATTGCTAGATTATTCAAAATTGTCTTTAAGGTCTATGGACAGCATGCTACTGAATACCACACATCATCATTTGTCAAGCTTGTATTTTGTTAAAGCACTTGTAGGAATTCTTCAGTAAAAACGTTTCATACTTGAGCAGTGATAACCTGACTTGAGGGTTCTCAAAGTTGGGTTCGGGGACCCCTGGTGGTCTGTAAACCACAGCCAGGGGGTGCGTGAAATAATGTTCAATAAATTATAAAAATGTGCTGTATTGTTAGAACACTTAAAGTGCTTAAAGAAACCTTAAACTAAAAATGTTAAAACTTGAAAAATGGTCTCTCCTGTAAGGAGTCCCTGACCCCAAAATGTTTAGGAACCCCTGGTCTAAATCATTCATTTGAGGTGTGACACTACTCTAGGTGGATGAATTAATGCAACATTTAAATTTATCTGAACATTATTTAACACTGATTTAAAAACCTAACACCTTTTAAATGTTTATCTGCAGTGCTCCCCACTTGTCTGCTAGGCTTTTGTTGAAAGAACCATTTCTGTTCACAAACTGAGGAAGGCGTCCATTAATTTTTGTGGTAGTCAACAGCATGCTGAAAATAACCTAAAATATTCCTTTAAGAGCGAACCCCGCAGATTCACATTTGAGTACATCTCTGTACGAGACTTTGCAGCCAGCATGCTTTCATTACCCAGCAACGGTGGGCTTGCAACACTGTAATTTTAAATCGCCTTTTGGCGTTAACTATGTCTGTTTTTTAAATCACTTATAGTCCTGTGCCTTTAACAAACTCATGGTCACGTCTCCATATGGCTGTATTTTATGTGATCTTACATTACATACATTTTGAGCATCTTTTCATTAACATTAAATTTACACATTTGGCAGACATTTTTATCAAAACCGATTTACAGTCCATGACATTTACACGTTCAGTATGTGTGATTGCTGGGAATTGAACCCATGACCCTGGGGTTGCAAGCATAATGCTCTGCCAGTTGAGCTACAGAGAAACCGGCTGCATATAATGACTGTTGTGAAAGAGGCTGTGTGAAGTAATCATGAAATTCCTGTCACGTTCCCGGTCTTATTGTGCACGATTCATCAGTGGAGGTTATTCCAAAAAATGTTTGTCTTTGTAATCTTTCATCATCATTCAAATGTAATAACTTGCTGTAATGAGCTCTGGAACGAGTTTTCCTTTTTGCCTGATGTCACCTAGGCAACATGGGCTATTGCATAATTTTAAACAACATCCAAGCTATTTAGGTATTGTTTTAGCAACTCGTATTCAAGTCTGCCTCTATTATGCCTACTTTTTATGATTCAGTTTATTTCTGATGACTAAAAGTATATCCTGTTTCACTCGAAAACGTCTAATTAAAGCTTTAAACTTTTCTGGTTAAAAATGAACAAAAATCAGGTATTGAGCAAGTACTTGACAGATGAGTGTTCAACATGATCTGCTTAGAACAGAATAAAACAGAATAGAAAAACCTTTATTGTCATTGCACAGCTCTGCACACCATAAAATGAGGAACGCTGGGCTTGCTGGTGTCAAAAACATACAATAAACCAATAACAACAAAATACAGCATAAAAAATAAAGATTAAAAGTAAGGGTAAAAATAAGTAAGAATAACTGAAAATCGTAAATTATAAATTTGCATAAATCCTTACCGTGATTCCCGTTGGTTTGTATATAATAATGATTTATAATTTAAGCTGTCGGGTCAGATTTTCCAGGGAATGTCAGTTTGGCTTCAATTGACTTTAACACATAATAATGAGTTTGTAAAATAACCTGCAATTTTATGTTTCAAACAGAGATGGCAGTAGAGAGGCAAACATTTGCTTTCCTTAACATTAATTAAATTAAAATGGCTCACCTTCATCTTGTGCCAAACCTGTATGACTTTCTTGCTTCAACTGAACACAAAATATATTAAGCACAATGTTACAGGCTGACAGGATCCGTCCTCATTCACTTTCATTATATAAATAAAAACCAGCATCAACATTCTTCAGTTTGTCTTTTATTGTGTTCAATATAAGAAAGTCATATGGGTTTGGAACAACATGAGAGAGTGTAAATGACAACAAAATGTTCACATTCGAGTGAACTACCCTTTAAAGAGTTTTTGTGAATGCCATTTCATGCCTAATTTAAGGGGAGGAACTGAATTTGTCCTCAAAAGTTCCCACAATATGCATATAAACTGTTCTTTTAGCCAACAATGAATTCGGGTTCATATTTTTAGATGGTTTTCAGCGAACAGCTTGAGTTTCAGTAATTGAGTAACTCTTGTTCCGTGTGCTCATTATGCTACAGGAGAGAGAAAACTGAAGTATCAGGAAATATTATTTTTTGTCCTGAGGAACATCAAACTGCAGCTGAACTCATAACACCTCCCTGCACCTAATTATCTGGAGGACATGGTGGTCTTGGCTCTCATTTTATGCTCTTTTTCCCAGTCAGTCACACACACACACACACACACACACACACACACACAATTTCTCGCTATCTAAAACACCCACACCCACAAACACCCCCCCTCCCTCGCACACACATTAGAGTATCACCTCTGACAGATGGGCTGGCACTACTCTCATCCCAACCTGTTCTCTGTTGAAAAATTGCATGTGTGTGTTTACACGTGTTCTCATTTGTGTGTGTGTGTGTAGTTGTGATGGTGGTGATGCCCACTTGTGCGTGAGGGAAAGCGCACACGCACTCTCTGAGCGCACACCGATGACCTTCACCGTCAATACTGCGTTAAATCAAGCTTTAATATGTACAGTCACATGGGCCGTGAGCGCAGTTTAGCATAGCAGCCTTCATTATGGCGTAAAATACTATTTGATGCCACGCTAGCAATCGGCAAGCGAGGGAGGGACGTACCTGAGCCTCTCTTGGACACAACCTTCAGCGTCATCGACACAGAGACACCGCAGAGCAGAAACAGCACTGAGTTGAGGGCTGTCATCTTCTTCTCCAGCCTGATGGAAGGACAGAGACAGACCTCACATGTTATACAGGCAACATACAATCACCCGCATAAGCACCAAATCTGCATTTACTGTTCCTCTAAGATCAGGATTTAAAGGTGAAGCATGTCTTTTCTTCTCAACGTTACATCATTTTTCTGATCTTTGTTTAATCAGCAGAGGCAACTATGAAAAGCCAACAGTAGGCTGACTACCAACATATGTTGTGTTTTGGATGCTAGTGAACCAACTGGGAGATTTAACTAGCTTAGCCAGTAAGATTCTTTAGTCATCCAGCATCATTAGCTGGATTGTTCTGGTGAGTAACTGGCTATGCTGGTCCACCAGATAAATCAGCACAAACCAGCAGTAACCAGCATAAAACATCCAGGACCAGCATGGATATTGATGCTGTTTTTGTAGCAGGGGAATATATTCTCTGTGGCTCTGTTGTGGTTTTAAACATTGCTCTGCTTTTTTGAATGTTATATCATTTCAACTTCTGACTCAACCAATGGTGGAGTTTGGGGTAAGACTGTCTGTTTGGGAAAACTGTTTAAATTCTCATTATTTTTGGGGGCACAAAAACACACTACAGCTTTACATAATCGTGGCTTATGTGGCTATGAATTAATCACATAGTTTTTATTTTCTTCATCAAAAGTTCATGCAGTGCAATTTAAAAAAATCAATGAAATTGGTTCAACTATATTAATCAATATATATACCAAATAATTTTCTGCCTCTTCTGTCGTTTTTCCTATATAATATGTCACAATCCTCACTAAAATATATTTAAAAAAGTAAGAAAGTTGTTGTACCATTTCCAATTTTCATAATGGATTTTTACCTCTTTTGTACTTTATTTACCAAGTTCTGGAAATGTGTACAGTCAGCAAAATTGAATGTCTCTGAAATCCAGACAATTTAACTTTTTACTTCCTCTATATATGCATATGCGTGAAACAAAGCAAAGAGAGATAAAATCTTTTAGCAGTTCTTTCTTGGTCAAATCATATTAACATATGACTTCCGTATATTTTATCTGATTTCTGTGCCTTTCCACAGAGCCACTCAATCGCTTGAGTTCTGTGTTAATATTTGAAATCTATTTTAATCTCTGTTTGCTGGCTGTGCACAACATCCATAAGATTTTCACATTTGAGAGGTTATAAATTTATTATTTTCACACAGAAAGAATAAGCTCAACATTATTATTTGTGTTTTCTGTCTCTTTTAAATAAAGGACATACAGTATACGGTCACTGCAAAGAAATATATACAGTTGATATGTAACAATTTAGTTTAAGATTATTGACTGGTAGAGTCAAAGACTACATTGTGCTATTAAGACCAGGTATTTGTGTATGACCACCATACAGATCTAAATAATATTCAGTGAAGAGTTAGAAAACACATGAAAGCAAATGTAATATAATATAATAAAACCCACGTTCATTTTAATCAAGCAAGTTAACAAAGAAGCCAGTAATAAAAGAAAAAGATACGCTGAAATAATTTATTGCAATTCATCTCCATTTCAAAGTGACAGAATAAATGAGGAGAGCGATTAGAAAGACCAACATGATATCTGAACGCTATGTACAAGCTTCTGAAGTCCATCGAACACGCAATTGGCTGAAATATTCATTAATAAAAAGACACAGGCTTCAGTGCCTGAATTCAAGCGCAAATGTACTATATGGGTAGTTGAAAATGTAGATCATTAATTCATTTAAATAACCCTGCAGTATGACACACTCTCTCTCTCTCTCTCTCTCGCTTTCGCATATAAAGATGTAGGTAATTATATAAGACAAATGCTGTTTAAGACAGTTCCATATAAAGTACAGCACGTCACATTGCTGGACAATGTCACTTGTCAAGCCATGCCAATTATCCATTACCAGCCCCAGTCTCAGTGTTTCTTTTGAGCTCTCCAGTAGATAAGACCCCCTAACAACATTTCAGGTTCATAATCCCCTTTTTTACAACCTTGTCACAGTGATTTACCCATGATGCACTGGTTCTGTCACTTTGTGGACCCCTAAATTGCTCCCTGCAGCTAAACGGTATTCTTGGAATTTCATCCAAGACTACTAAACCTTACATGCTACACCTGATTCAATAAGAGCAATATAACCTGCTTCCCAGCTTTTTCATGTAATTAATGTAAACTTAATAAGTGTGCGCAAACCCTTCCTGTTCAGGCATAATTATCCCACAATAACATTCCACTGATGATGAATTGCATGCCAAATCCAGACACTGGAAGGTCTAAATCCCATCAGGAACAGTAGCATTTGAGAGGTTAATAGACTTTATTTTGTGTGTGTGGGAGTGTTGATGTGTCCGTGTGTGTGTGTGTGTGTGCGTTAAAAGACAGAGGGACGAAAGAGAGAAAGTGCTCTTGTGATCTCTTTAAAGGGCTTATCATCCCTCTCCCACACATAATCTCAAGGTTCTAAAAGAGGAGAGAGAGACCGAGTGAGCGACAGAAAGAGACAGACAGAGAGAGGCTGAAAAATTGGGAAAAGGTAGAATGTAAGGATTTCACATTTTCCAAGCCAGCAGTTAATGTGTATGGGATCATTGATTACAGCTTTAATTAAGCCATTACACAAAATCGATTAATATGCAACAAAACATTGAGGTAAAACATTAGTCTGAACTGCATTTTTACATATTCGAAAAATGTAAAAGGTTATTGTCCATGCAAAACTTAATGTTATGATCCTAAGCTGTTGCTGGTGGTTTCCAGGAAGTTGCTAGGCATGATTTGTGGTTGCTAGGCATTATCTTACCGGCCTAATTTAAAAGACTGTATCTTTAATCTTTTTGATATTGTGTCTTTAGATACAGCTCGGGTCTCTCCTTCAATGTATCATCCACTGAGCGAAAATCATCAGATCGCTTGTGAAATAATTGCAAATCTCACTCCAACAATCCGCACGATTTGAGTTATCAGTAATGACAAAGATTAAGACTTACAGTTAAGCCTTACTAAGATTAAGGGTTATGGCTTGCTCAAAAGCAATAGAGATGCTTACCTTAGCAAAACCCACTAATAATACAGTCACACCTTTTGACAGTCTCCTTCGTCGAACATTCTGTAGATCAAATCAGTCTATGAAAGATGCTTTATCCAGAGTCACCACTGGCAATTCAATTATCGTTGCAGTGAGGGATGTATACAGAAGGTCTTTCTTATTTCTCATTGGAGGTAACATCCACATACACATGTACGCCTGCTCACACACATGCACGAGGACAGGCGTGTGGTGGAAGGCCCAGCTGTGAATGATTGATGTGGTGATTTTATGATTTAATCCAATTTAAACTCTCCACACCTCCAGGCCTGACAGTCAACACATTTACCATGCGGTAAATATAACAGTGCCCCTGGAGGAAGAGTGCTGAGTTATGAACAGAGATACACACAGCATTAAAAACCAAACACACACACACTTACGACACAGCAGAACGAATGACTCAAGGACAACCAGTCCTGCATCTATATTCAGACATTACATATATGACAGTTCACAAGAGAGCCAAACAGACGTGTGTGTGTGTGTGCGTGTGTGTTACTGTAGGTGTGGGCTTGTGTTTGTGCAAGTACGGAAGAAAAGATAAAGACCAAGCTGGTCTTTGTGGACTCCATTATTTATTGTGGCAGTTCCAGCTTCTTCTTGCCAGCCAAATATCAGAGTGGAAGTCGAACACGCTCGGGGGCATAAAGTGTGTGTGTTTGAGTGTGTGTGTGTGTGAGACTGAGTGCATAAGCAGGAAATGAGAAACAATAAATATAGACCCAAATACACACTTTCTTTGTCGTGGACTTGTTATTGCACACGTAACCTTGACTACAGCAATTCCTCAGTGACCATCACCATCTCTAAGAAGTCGGAGAACACACATGTATCAGTCTTACTATACCCTTAACATGAATTGAAGTTAGGGAATATTGATCAAGAGTGTGTGTGTGTATGCGGTTTAAGTGGCTTGCAGACTGTTCACACTTCACTGATCGGCCCCGGCTAACAAGGGACCCCTGAGTACTCTTCCATGCTCGGCACTGCTGATGGTGATTAATTATTGAGTATTACCGCTCTCCTACACCACCTCCAGACACACAGCACCACTAATCCCCTCACCAGACAGACGCATTCTCAGTCAGGAGTCAAAAAAAGAAAAGATAATAGATGGTCAAAAGGCCAGCAAACATAATGGATAGAAAAGGGGGGAAAAACATCTCGYCTTAGTGCAAGAAACTTAAGGCCTTCCATTTTAATCACACCTGACAGAACATGATGGAAGGTGTATATGTTTAACCTACGCAAAGTTCCCAAACCTTTTGACCAATGAATTTCCATGACCTTTATAGTCATCTGTGATATAATCATTTGTGGAGGTTGCTGGTGCATTTTTATCTTTGCTGCTCTGTTTTTATCTTTATGCCAGCCTTGTCTGGAGTTAACCGATTTGAAAGATTTCACTTATTAGTGTACAAATGTTTCCAATAACACTTTAAATGCCCTGAGATTTGAAGGCCATTACCATCAAATTGACAGACTGACATTATTAGGCCCAAGCATATCATATCATATTTCACAAGAATTCACAAAGAGCAATATTTAGTCAATGAAATATTTTAGAGCAGAACTAGAAACATTTATGCTCACAATTCATCAGCTTTCATGACTTTTTCAGGCCTGGAAATTACCATTTTAAAATATAGTTTTCCATGATTTTGGGAATCCCGCTGGTGGATGGTTCTGAAATGTTCATGGATAGGAAACAAGAGCTATAATTTAAGGCAAAGTCAGGAAAAAAAATGTTTGTTTTTTTTCAGGAGAAAAACCATAAAACACACACACGAAAAAACAGACCATTTGTCCACTTGTTATTCAGTCAAAATCTTTTTTCTTTCTCTCTAGTTGAAAAACATCAATAAAAAAGTTACATTAAAAAGGCTAAGACTAAGCTGTGTCACAAAAAACACGACAGAAGTTTTTGCAACTCCAATTTTCCTTTGAGCACAATGGCTTAACAAGTGAACTATGGCAATCTGTATGTTAATAATGAAGTTTCAGTCAATAGATTTTGATTTACTGTTTGTTTTTAACTGCTAATATACCGTTGAGATTACTGCTGTTGTTTGCTGAACTGAGTCATATTTTCTCATAGGAAAGAAAAATAACAAATGTAATCTCTCTGTTGTTTCTATTGAACAGCAATTAGGTTAAATTGAGAGAAAGGGTTTTCGGTCCTTTAGGTTTAGAACAACAGGAAGGTGAGTAAACAAGGACAAAATTTTCATTGTTCTGTAAACTATCCAATTAAATGTCCTGCTTCTCAAGTGTGTCTTTAAGACTTCAAAATCTTCCAGGACCAAATTATTTGAGCCATTGTGTCCACTTCAGTTTTATCACTGTTTACTCTATGACTTTTACGAGAAAAATCTGAGATGAAGTTGATATTTAAAGGAAACAAATGAGAACTTCATTAAGTCACCAGAGATTTGAAGAGAAATGGTGAGCAATAACATTTTCCACTGGGTTTCTACAATACCGTCAGGATCCTGATCTTTTTTAATTTAAAAGTGAGAGAGAGAAAGACAATCACATTTGAAAACATTTGGGGTATCACCTGATGACATTAACAGACAAACACCTCACAAAGACAACAAAGTCTAATAACCATCTGACAGAACATTGCTTCAAAATTGACACTTGAATGTACAAAGCATTACCAATGTCATTACTCACCAATGGCACTCCAGCGTCCAAACCAATTACATTCTATAAAGACTTATAACAGTCGGTACAGTATTCATATCATACCATAATGCAACAAGCACAAACTAATCAAATAGTAAAATAATACAACCTAAATGTTTTGTATTAGGTGTCAACCTACCAACAGTCACATGACACTACTACAATAAGTACAATGACAGAATTACTACATTTTCAATGACAGAAATGTATAATGTAATCATATAATCATAAAACTATATGGTATATATATATATATTTACAGTTAGATTTAATTTGCTAATATTAGGCAATGCATTGAAATAACATTAAATAACAACGCACAATACAATACTTTACAGCATTTATAAATCTTCATGTGAATTTCTGGATATACTAATACATTTTCACATTTCAAGTGGTATAAATTAACATTAACAGTTAATGTATTATGAATGGCCATGAATTAACAATGAACAATATTATAATTTATAAATGAATGTGAACCTAGATTAATAAATTGTGAACAATGAGTTCATTGTTCATTGCTAGTCCATGATACCTAATACATTATCTAACGATAACCAACTGAACCTTACTGTAAAGCACTACAGAAAATTGTTGTATTTAATTAGAAAACAGTGCTGTCAGACAACTCCACTCAATGTCTTTAAATATGTTCCTATGTGACTTTTTTCCTCTGGGAAATTAGTATTCTAGCTCGATCCAAATCTTCATCCTAACCAATGTTTTCAGAATTACTGGGATTGTCATTATTGGACTGTTTTCTGACTGATGACTAGCTTCCTGACTCAGTTTTGTCAATGCAAGTGACTGCACCATCTCATCTGTGGAGAGAGGACAGAAAATGGATTTAGATACCCAATTCCATCAAAGGTTGTCAAGCTAAGAATCCAGCACGGTTGTCGTGAGCTTATATTTCAAGGTTAAATAATGAGGGAGAGCGAAAATGAGGCTTTCGTCAAATTGCAGCCACTGCAAGCCATGCGAATAAAATAGAGAAATTTTTTGGCCATAAAGAAAGATCAGGTGTTGAATTTTACTGTCTGTCTGAAATCAATAATGAATAAATGAATGAACAACGCTGTAACAGAAACACCAGAAACACTGAAGTATTTTTTGACTAGAATTGGTGTGGGAAGTGGCGTATAGACTGTTGTACTGCAAATGCCTAATGCCGTCCTTGCATATGAGATTAAACTGGGGCTGCACAAACACCGGCATACACACGGCAGGTTTCAATACTTTCGGTGGGAATCAGTGAGGGTTCTGACAGCTTGACAGTCTTAAGGGAGATAGAAAATGACGGTAATAGAGAGAAAGAGAGCTTGAAAAAAAACCAAGGAAAGATTGCATGTCAGACTTCATCAGCCACAGGAAATCCAGCAGTAAATGAGTTTATGCGTGCATGCATCAATTTGAGTTGCGTATTCTGCACCGCACGCCAGTGTACAAATATATACGCGGTACAGTCATCGTGTTTATTTATGTATGTGCATGTGTCACTTGTACATCCTTCAAAATTTAATCCCCTCCATCAGCACCGTTGTTTGACGCCAGCATGCGTGAAACGCCAGCAACGTAAAACCTATCAGCGCCTATTTTCGTGCAAAAACCGCATGGACTTTCCAAAAAAGACCTGCAACTTCTTGCCCACCCAAATCGATGCCACCCCTTCTCTTATTACCAATCGATTACTTTTCTTTTGAGAAGCCAATCAGTCAGCTTGAACCACATTTCACATCACCTGGACAGGAGCTGACAACAGCCTTCAACCCAAAGGATTCCAATAGCAGTCATTACAGACAAGACAATAGACAATGAGCTTATTGTTTCAATCATCAGCAATCCACCTGAGTATCCTCCACTCCCTCTCTCTTTTTCTCTCTCTCCCTACTTGACTTTAATGGCCTGAGAGCTCAAACTGTTTTATAATGAGGGCTTTCCCACAGCATACCCTTCTCATTATGCACACATGCACACAAACACATACACACACAGATAGTGAGAAGCTTCTTATTGATATTGTGCCCAGTAAAGTGGTCCCTTAGAAACTGGGGGTCTCGAGAGTGTGTTTTATTCGCCGGGAAAACAATACAACCACCTCCCGTGCATGCGTCCGCTCGCACACACAAACAATCCAATACACCAATTTCAAAAGTTAACCCAGTCCAAGAATTTGAGCCATTTTATAGCAACGACTGTTTCTGGAACACAAGAGCCATTTCAGATCACATCAAAAGAGCAACAGACTCAGAATCTGTTTACTCCAACTTACCAAGCAAGGCTTTTCAATCTAGAGTTCAGTTTGAGTGTGGATTCAGCTTAAGCACGTTTTGAAAAATTGATAGTGGTGCAGGCTTTAAATTACACATGCACGCTTTTATCAGAACGCCACAGCCGCGACTTTTAACTTTTCACAGATCGGTGAGCGACAGTCACAGTGGGTTTGTCACAGAAGTGGTATGTGATCTTGACTTGACCTGCTGATGTATCACAGCTAAGAACGTTCTGACAGATGTACTTCAGAATCTTCAAACAGAGAACTGTTCTTTCAGAAGCCCTCACAGTCAAATGACCAATCACAGCACCGGTCACATCAAAGCGTGTGGCATTCGAACGCTTATTGGTTTCCTGCTGGTTTCCACTATACCTCCTTCACAGATTTTATCGACAAGTGGCTAACCATTGCTCCAGGCAAAATAAAGCTCATGACAGAACATGCCTTGCTTATTAATAGGGCATCCAAGTGCTGCTGGTGATGACACACGCTATAGCCAGATCTTCTTGGATCTCCTCTGCTCTACATAGCTTAAAAGGGGAAAAGTGTGTGCGTGGCCTCCTTCAAACTCACCCTAGGCAACAATAGCCATGCCATGGGACTAGATGCATTCTTTATAAACGTGCATACACACACACACACACACAACAAACACAAGCTCTGCCCGATGCCACATCCAAACCTGAGTGACAGTTTCTTTAAGAGGAGTCAATGGCGCTGTCAAAGCCATTTTTGTCAACTTTTCATCTGTGGATTCTTGGCGCAGGTTTGAGGGATAAACCTAAAGTAATCATTTGTATTAGAAAATTCACTTGTTGATTCTGATCAGACAACAAATGGGGAAAGACCACACATTAGATTGAGAGTTTTTGTGGGAGGCACATGGGATCCTTGTTGCTGTGGGTGTTTATGAATATTCATTGGAACAGAACTGTAGATCTTCATCCATGACATGTTTTAATTTCCACGCACCGGATTTGTTAATCTGACATGATTCTTGTGCCCTGTTTAGTGAGCTCTTGCACCCTGTATAATGCACTACACAGTATTTCAGACTATGCAACCAATCCACATAACATAAAAAAGAAGGAACTTCAACAATTTGGTAGCAAGAATTACTTGGAGGAAATACTGAGGTTTGTAACAGCAACACCAGACCAGCCAACAGCCTTTTCACACTATGCTTAACCCTTGGTTAAGGTCTTTTATAACCCTGGGTTAAGGCCACTTTTAATCCTGGGTTAAGAAGCCTATCAGTTTTAGCCCTGTCTAAAGGACAAAGCAACAGACAATCAATCATAAACTAAACAGTATTAAATATTATTAAACACTAAATATTAACAAGCACAGAACTTTCACATGGCATGTTTAGTTTAGGTATATGAGGGAAACAGTTAAAATGTCGAATAGTGAGGGAAGAGATCATTTTGCACTGTCTGGTCTGAAAAGACCCCAAGCACCCTTACTGTACTTGTCCAATTAACCTCGTATATATGCAAGTAGGAACAATAACCCAAGACTAACAAACACTAAATCTGACTACCAGGATTAATTTCTAACACGCTAAGGTATGAACATTGGGAAGCGTGGAACAAGGTAACCCAGGATTACCGTACAGTTACCCAGGAGTCAAAAACGACCCAGGGTTAATAATTTCAAGTGTGAAAAGCTCACAAGAGATTGTAGCAGCAGGTTATGTAGGCACAGATTGCTGTTCACTTCCATGCGCACTCTCTCTCTCTCTCTCTCTCTCTTTGCAGACTGTGATCAGACGCCACTGCAGTGCGTGTGTGAGTGAGATTGTGTGTGAGTGAGATTGTGTGTGTGTGTGTGTTCTGTCCATACCATCGCAGGAGGGTGCAATACTCCCGCAAACACCGCCTTTAAACAAGCCGCGCGTCACATTGCCTTTTCTGAAATTATTTAGCTTCCAAACATCCAAAAATGTGAGATCGTATAATTATATCAACAGTGGTTTTTACATACGTAGCGCAACTGGAATAAGCATTGCACCTTCGTTTTTCCAATAACGAAAAGACGAGCATTGAAAACATCGTCTTATTTTGCGCTTGTGCAAAGTCCGTGGCTCATGTTGAGATGTTAACGAAACGCATCTGAAATTGTATTTATGAGGAAATGTAAAGAAAAAATCTCTCAAGCCACGTCAAAACCAAAATGAACAAGAAATTATATTTTCATTGACGTGTCGTGCTCGGATGCTTCACTTTTGAGTTTGTTTGCAATTCTCATAATTCTTGATGAACATTCCCATTGGAATGTTATTATTGTAGTACAGTAATATAAATCTGTCTCCGCATAGGTTTTGAAAAATCAGCAAAAATTAAAGTCCAGAAAAAACGACCGTGATGTATAAATACTTTACACGGTGTCAGTAACATATATCTTTATTTTTCGCATTACGGTAATGGGGGTGGGGGGGCTTAATTGCCATTAACATGTCACAAAGCAAAGAAGTCAAAATGATCCGGGTCTAGGCTTAATTTTCTTAATGCAATACAATTTATTTATTTATTTATTTTTCTGGCGTGAAATACAACCGGTACACGATCGTGACAGGTTCGTGAGTTTCATTCCACCCCAATTAAAACGAGTTGCTACAGTTTGTGCGTCAAACTCCACGTCTAGGCGTTATTTTGTAAAGGTTACAATACACTGGCATCTTTACGAGCCAGTGCGGATCAACTCGCCACCCCCGCATCGCCATGAAACCTCTCCAAAAACACACACTTGAAACTTCGCTCGGTAAACTTAAAGCTTACCGTCAACCCACGTCCAGAAATTGATCCGCGGTCAGTCAATAAGACACTTGAAAAAGGAAAAAGCGCGCATCGCGACGAATGGGGAATCTGACCAAATGATCCATTCGAACCAAGAAATTCAGTTTATTCCAACACAGACGTTGATTAACGGAGAATTCAAAGGCTTTCCGAAGGTCTTAATGACTTTATGGCATCACAATGCAATAGAAACTCAAAGATGATGAAGGAGACCCATGTCTCGACCGCGCGCCCTCATCCAGCGGACAGTCCTGCGCATTCCGTGGCGCGCCGTGCGCTCTTCGGTCAGATGCGGCGCGGGGAAAGGGATGATTTGAGATGTCTCAGGTATCCGGCAGCAAGAGCTCCTGTGGGGGTTTCCTCTTCAAGACGCGCTGTGTGCGCTCGCTACTGTGGGAGAACTCTCCATGGTCCTAAAGTCCGCCCCAAAAACCCTACGTGCGCAACCACCGTGGTGGGCTGTGTGGATTTAGGAACACCTTCAATTAAAGGAATAGATCGACTAAAAATGAAACTTAGTCATCGGTTACTCGTCTCCGCGTCTTTCCAAACGCCCATGGTTTTCTTTCTTCTGTGGAGTACAAATAGAGAAGTTAAAATGTTCATGGCGTTTCACCACGTGCTGAAATGATACGACCAGTGTCTATTAAGACCCAAAATGGGCATTAAAACATTCTATATACCATAAAGGTAGTCAATGGGATATATTCCACATACTGCACATACACCTAAAGGCACGTGTGATGAACAGAACAGAAATGTAAACCATTATCCACTAAACATCCGCCTCATGTTTGAATGCATACAAAAATGAATGACATTTGAGATCTCGAGTAAAGGGCAAGATTAAATAACTTCAGCTACAGTATTCCCCTCATATAAAGCTATACTGCTTTAAGTCATATGAACTACAATTTATAGTGCTTTTTTTGTCAGTTTTAAAGCTCCGTTGCCCCGTCCCATTCACTTTTATTGTACGGAAAAAAGAGGTCAGGACACTTCTCCAAATGTTCCACAGAAGAAAGTCACATTTGTAAGTAATTACAGATTGTTCATTTCCATTTTCGGTGATCTATGCCTTTAAACGTAGAAACCAAATGTGTGTGTATGTGTGCACATTTTATAAGTGAGCTCTGAAAAGAGACAGCCTTGAGACCCAGGTGTGTGCATTAGTGTGTGTGTCTAAGAGAGAGAGAGAGAGAAGGAGAGAGAGAGGGAGAGAGAGAGTCTTTTCCAAAACACTTTGCTGTCCTGTCCAGGGTGAGTCTCTCGCTCTGTGAGTTGCATAACAATGAGGAGGTTCACAGCAGAAGAAAAGCCCACTCAGAACACAAACGCACACAAACACACTCTCTTTCTCTGATTTTGCCTGTTCCTTTACCTCTCTCGCTCCCTCTCTCTCTCTCATCCATAAAAACCACACACATTCTCTCTGTATATTCCACCACCTCTCTCCCTGCCCAAGGGAGTGAGTTCTCTCTTGCAGTTACTGTCCACGTGTTTTTATAACTTCCAGTATCTGCTGCCCACTCTGCTGATGTCATACAGCTCAATCTCTTGTAAGGATTGTGAACTATATATCTACAGTAATATATCTACAAAGTGCACTGTAAAACCAGGTTCCAGTGACTGTACCGGACAGAGTTTTATATCTGTTAGGCTGGTCAACCACCAAACGCAAATGCATTTTTCCATTAGCTCTAATTTATGTTTGATCTGAATGAATTCAAAAAGTAAATATACAAATACATTATTAAATAAAAATAGTATTTGATAGAAGTGTGGGTCTATTTATAAATCTAAATAAATGCCTTGGTCAAACTAGCTAAAAATAGCATAAATCCTTTTAATAAACTCATGATGCAACATCTCAAATTACAAAGAACACTAAAACAGATCATGTTATAATCTTGTTTCACAATTCTATTTAGTGGATCCAAAAATATATTTAAACCACTTACTGTGAGCCGCACTTGAAAACACATTAAATTCAAATATCAAATCAATTGGCAAACAAATGATGCTAGACATCTTTCCATTATTCAACTGGTCTCAGGGTCATTTGTAGTAAATGTATGAATTTAGTTGCCCTTTATACACAGCTGCCCTAGCAGAGTAAAAACAGGTGTAATTCATTACATATACTATAAACATGTTCCATTTACTGTAATTTAACAGACAGATTATTTAAACCTACTATGTATCTTTTCATTAAATAGGTTGCTTGAAAAGTGTGCTTTAAAATAGGTGCCTCCTGGTTTGAAATCTTATCTAATGCTCTGACAATCCTACATTTTAAGACTTTAGTGCCCAAATATGGTTTGGAGACACTGTAACTCTAATAAGACGAAAAGAAAGTTCATAGCCAATTGCATTTCTTGTCACTTTTATTTCCCTGGTTGTTGTTGAACTTCACTGTAGTAATGCTCAGTTAACAATTGTTTTGCAAGTATACTGAATATTATTAGTTGTATTATTATACAGTATTATATTATTACTGTATACATTTATTTAAACAATTTCTGTTATGTAAATACTGTAACACATACTGTGGTAAATAATACAAAATACTTTGATAAACTATGAGCGTGTCCTAATATTCATACTGCACTACTGGACAACTCTGCTCCATTTTGTAGTGTTTTGTGTCCACACTGAAAAAAATCAACAAGACATGGAGCTTAATGGATGGGGCCGGGCTAAATGTGTAAAAGCTAGTGCAAGATATTGCATGAATTTTTATCATCATTTCACTCAACCAGAAAAAGTGAATGTTTCTATGTAGTAAAAAAACATTAAGTGTTCCATTTGGGACAACAGTAACCTTCTTAAACGTATACACTGGATGGCTGAGTGCACAGTGTGTAGTACATCATTTGGAACACAACTTATATCAGGTTTCATGCCCTTCCAGATTGTCTGGCCGTCTGTTGATCTGTCTGCCTGTCTGTCAGAGTGTCTGGGCGTACCGCTATATTCAACATCATTTTAACGGAAATTAGAGCGGAAAGGGGAAAGTCACGAGAGGTTTTAGCAGCTATTTTAAGCTTCTCCTCAAATAGACAGAACTCATTTTTCAAAGGTGATTTTTTTTCAGAGCTCTTAAGGGTCTTTTGTCATTATAACAGGTTGTAGTAAAATACACACAGCTGTTGAGGGATTATTAATGTACATTTACCTCTGTGTTAATATACAAGGGTTATGTTTGGAGTAGCATACTACCCTCCTGTATTTACTGTATACTGTACACAGTATGCTAATTGTATGCACAGAATACCCAGATGACCTGCTACATTTGCCAAAGAGTGCAGTATAGAACAAAGCATACTATGAGGAACATTGTAAGCCAATCCCACAATGCATTTTACTCCACTTGACCTACTATTTCCAAAATGATGAATGAACCAAAAGTAATTCTGTCTGTGACTTTTTAACATCACTTTACTGACAGCCAGAAGCTAAGTTTTTGTGATTTTTTTTAATACAAACATAGATGCAAAAATAAAAAAATAACCTTATTAATTTATGCAAAATAGTGCGAAAGCAATGTAGCATACCGCCACTCCAAATCATCACCACATTTGCTTACTGTTTCACATGGTATAAAAACAAATGGCCCACTGCACACCATGCATTAAGCAACAGCCTAAGTTAGTATTCCATTCTCTCACTCTCCACTGTTTACCTGCACAGCGTGCTTGTGTGTGCACTGATCAAAGCCACTTTGATGTGTGTGTGTTGCGTGGTGGCACGTGGGCTCCTGAAGTGGAGTATGTGTCATCGTTTGAGATCAACCCTTCACCACTGTGATCTGCATTGCTAAGTTGAGTCTCGGTTCTTCTTTCATGCACAGTGGAGGAGTCTGTCTATATATTCATCGTGTGCTGCTTGTAGTGTCCACTACGTAGTCCATCCTGTTTTTGCTGACTTGACAGCTTTCAGGTTAAAAAAAAACTTTGTTACCAGCAATATTAAAATGTCAGAAAATGATAAGTCTTAATTAAGAGATACTAAAATATTCATAATTCATAGATTATAGTATCCCTTACTATACACACACACACAAATACACACACAGACACACACATCTCATCCCCCGTCGAGAATTAAACACAGAAGAGCAGTAACAAAGGTAATTATCTTATTCTGGTTATGTGGGTTAATAAGAGTTTTTTTTTCTGAAGGCCACAAGATTAATGTGAGTCTATATAAAACCTCTCAGCTCCTGCCAAACTTGAGTTGAGTGTCCGTTTCATTCCAGAACTTTCTGTGGGCCAGAGATAGAACCGTACAGTGTGAATGTAATTTAATTGCGTGTGTGTGTGTGTATTAGTGTGTTCATCACAATGCACTCATTCTTTTTCTGTGAAACTGCAAGGAGATTTTTTCGGAATGTCAAACATTGTTTTTTGTGTGACATTTAGAGTTTGAATGTTTTAAACTGAACCTCGGAGCGGAGTTGCAGTATATCATTACTCAAATTTTGGTCTTGCCTTTACACAAAGCTATCATATGGTTTCAAAAATGACATACTTTTAAAGTTTGGATACTGACAGCTCCAGCACACATTCACTGTCATTGTATGGAAATGCATAAACATTCATTTTTTGTTTACTAAAGAAGAAAAATCATATAGGTTTGAAAAGACACAAAGGTGATAAGATGACGATCGTTCTTTTTCATCAACAATCGTGCTGACGTTTTTGATAACGCCAATGTCACGAAAATACGTTCTTTGCGTTTACGTAACAAAATTCAAACTCAAAACTCATCAGATTGGCAATAATATGTTCGTAAATATTTAAACATTGCTTGTCTGTATTGTTCGCCAGGGAATCAATCAATGCAAGAAAAATGAAATATGAGGTATTTATAGATTTGTTCTGGGTTATTTCTGCACTCCTGCGCAATTTACCACTGAATATCGCAGATGGTGTTTAGACAGCCTTGTGTATGTACAACTTCTTGTGTGCAAAAAAAACTTGTGTCGGGTGCCTGAATATTGGCTGCCTAAAGCTCTGCGTTTAGAAACGAAACCACAAGCTGTGAGATGAGTTTCAGAATGGGCTCTCAGTTTATCGACATCAAACATGGCGTATTGATTTGAGTCACGTTAGTGGACAAAGAATTCAAAGTTTCGACGTGTTGTCTTGATGAGTAAATGGACTATGTTTCTTTCCTTCTCCAAGAGCACACACACAAACACACACACACACACACAAACAGATCAGCTGGTGCAGACTCGGTTGGCTGGTTTCACAGACTGTTTTTCTTCCAGATGAGTCTTTACCAGCAATGCCCAGTGTGTGAGCATGTGTATGCCTGCGAGTGTGTGTGCGAGTGTGTGTAACCCGTGTGCGAGTGTGTGTGTGCGCTCGCTTTGGCATGTCCTTTAGTTTAACAGCACTCCTGTGCATGAGCCACAGGCTTGGCTCTGTTTGATCATCATAGTCATGATAGATGAAAAGGTTTAACCTCGGTAATGGTATCTGGTTAACAGCAGGGTGACACTGAATGAACAAGCCCTCCCTTCACACTGACACACACGCACTGACCCAGAACGGAGAGTAGGGATGGCACAAGGTAAGAGTTTGGGATAAAGCCAAGAAAACAGCACAAACAGAAAGCAAATGTGCAGAATATCGCATTAATCCGTGCTAGAACACACCGTGAACAGACACGCCTGACAGTGAGATTTCGCGTGAAACATGGGTTACCCAACACGGAACGTTAGCAGTAAAAGGCCTCCAGCTTTGAGATGAAATATGGACCTGTACATCACAGAGACCTAATTTCGATTGTCACATCCTCAAGGTACTAATGAATGCCAGCTCTGTCATTGCTCTCTTGCAAGAGCTGTCACGACAATCCATAAAAACAATACATTATCCCGTTCAGTGAAGGGAAGACAGTATAACGCTGTAGTGTTGCGTGCTCCGAATCGGCATAAAAATCCCATATGGAAAGGTGAGCTATTTTAAAATCAGCATTAGCAGAAATCTCTCAGGAAAAGGAGGAGAATCAATCATTCAAGAATCCATAATACTACCTGCCCTGCTGACACACGGCATTTAAACCCAGACTTGTGCAAATAACTACTGCAGATGAGAGAGACAGAAAAAAACAACA
>JAZGTK010004891.1:3721-23447 GCA_036877625.1 Ambastaia sidthimunki
AGACAGACAGACAGACAGACAGACAGACAGACAGACAGACAGACAGACAGACAATGACATCAGCCAATGTTCCAAGAACGTTTCCTGTTAGCTGGGTAGTAAGCAGCATTTATTATAAATTGAATTAGTATTATCATGCTGAACATTGGGAAAACTTTCAGCCAGCCAACAGTTTTTTTAAAAGGCTTGAAAACACAAAACACAATGCAGAAACTAAACACAGCCTGCACTTCACAGCTTGTATAAACAGCGAGTAGCGTGATGCATAAAAGGTGATGCACATAAATTGAATAGAGGCCTCATATTATGTAGAATAATTGTTTTTATGCCCAGTGGGCAGCAACAGAAGCCTGGCGCTACAAGCAGGAGCATAGAAGGCTAGCGATTGGGGGCAGTAGCAGTGCATGGCAGATTTAATGGATCTTTTGTTGTTGGAGCAGCTTTTCGGTCTTGTTAGGTAACGGCCATTGTTTGTACTGGAGGGGAGTAACAGCCTAGCTGGTGACACTAAGTGCATCCAGAGGGGTGATTTAAACCTACAGTGTAATGAACTCACTTCAACTCATGGGTAATTGGCAGAGCTCCCAGGGTACTTGAATGAAAATGATTTCAAAAACGCCCTGGTCTGGAAGACCGCTCTAGTGTGGCAAAGTGTGAGCGGGACGGTTACATCAAAGTGAGTTCTGATGTGCCTGTGGAGTACCTCCAGAACCAGATTCTTACAAGGGCATAAAATGGACTTTACATTCTTGTCTTTGAGGGAGAGCAAAGAACTGAAGTCCCTAGTGCTTCAACTGTCTTTCCATTTCCACAGATGCACTAAATGCACTAGCTCAAACCACTTGATGCACACATGCACACTGGTTTGTATCTGATTTCTGTCTTAAGTATGCCGTGTATTAGATGCATATAAACTTATACATTTTACAATTTGATAAACCCACATTGATGTCACTGTCCAATTTGCATGCTGAATTGTGATTGGTGTCTGTCTCAACACATATTTGCATTTTGAATTATGCCTTAACCTTGATCCTTAAGAATTGAATATCTTTTGATCTAGGTCCCATTGTTGTTGAATACAATGATAGCTTTACAACTCTGGAATATATTTGTACTTTATAATGTTTCATGCCTTTTAAATCTGATCTTTTGTGTAGATTGGTTTTCTGTGTGTGTCAGAAATGTCGAGCGTCATCTCTCAGATTGTGTGACTGACAGAGAGCCCTCAGTGTGTCACTCTGTCAGTACAGCTGCATATTAAAATCAAATTAAGCAGCTGGCCTGAAGCATTTGAAAAGCAGGCCCAGTACAGTCTAATAATACACCATTGCCTCCTGAGTTATCACCTTACACACACACGCACGAGCACACACACATCTCCCCAGGGACCAGCCTACTGCAATATCAGCAACAGTGATAACTACAGAAAATGAATCCGTAACAGAGATTTTAAAAGTGTGTGTAGTAAAAGTAATGATATGCATCTGTGCACGCTACACTTTTCAAGTGTAACACTAAGCGCTGTAAACAGTGTGGCATCATGTCCTCTTGCACCAAAAATATCAAGATGGAATATCGTTTCATTTAAAATATTTTTGTGGTTAGATGAAATGTTATTGAAATAATGTTACATTAATCTACTGTGACCAAATGCCTTATTTATTTATTTATTTATTTATTTATTATTATTTGTTTCAGGTTTGCTATTTTTTCAATCCTGTTACAAAAAAGTCTAATTACAGTTAAATATAAAAAGTAAAATGTGAATGTAAACCAATATGTATTTTTTGCAAAAAAAAAATAAAAAAATAACCTGTTCCATTATTGAGCAAAGATTCACCTCTTAACATTATGAGCAACAGATGTAGTTTGTTATGTAGTTCTTATTACTTTTAATGGTTCAAAGAACTATACAGCCCACCCACTCCTGTTACATAAGGCTACACACATTGCTTCTGGTCATGAAACGGTCAGTTAAACAGTTTAAAATGTTTATTTACACCAATCATACTAATGCTACGACAATTTATATAACTCGTAAAAATAAGGATATCTGGTCATTCTATATGATGAAATTAGAGAAACTCACAAGAATTACTGCTGTCATCCTTGGTCCCATCAAGAGATCCATCTGGGTTCATCTGCAAGTAGTAACCCTGCCTGCAATATAACCTGGTCACTATACCCTTGAGCTGGGGATCTGTGGACAGAAAGAAAATAATCTTACAATCAGCCTTTTACATGCATGAACAAAACTTTGCAGTATTTGAGTTATAGAATAATGTTGTTACTTGCACAGATACATAAATATAATTAATTTTGCATGTAACAATTCATAAAGTCTCAACAGCGCCCTCTTTAGCTAAGTCTAAGAGATTTATCTTGACCCCTGGTGACGTCTATAAAAACATTTCTGTTTTGTAGAATAAAATGCACCAATTAATCACATACAATAATGCAAGAAATGTGCATTTAGAAAATAAAAAGGTTTTAAATTTGATTTCATGTTGATTTTAGCAATCAATGAATAATATTGTATTATTCAATGAATAATATTGTATTATATTGTATTATTTAACATGAAAATTTAACTGAAAATCAGAACCGTGGACACATAAGCAAATGTATATATTGTGGTTACCTCACAGACATGATGCTGTGGAGTGTTGTGAGTGGTTGCTAGGTCACTGTTATGCATCTATGACATTCTAGGTGGTTTTTAGTATGTTGCTATGTAGTTGCTAGGGTTCTCTATGTGGTTGCTAGGGTATTAATAGCTGGCTGACATAGCCTGGATTACTCCTTCAGCGCAAGTATGTACAATTGTTTTTCTGCCTGATTTTCATCCACTGGGCAAAACTGTTAAGTCAAAAGCTTACCTCTCTTTAACAATCTGCATGATTTAAATCATCTTTTATGTCCACAGCACAACTGCTGCAAGATGATTCACTTGCCAATTGAATACTTGGCAAGCCCCGCTAATTATAAGCTGATATCAATAGGCAGCTTATCAGACAAATCAGTGTAGTAATCAGGCAGGTGATCTTCCTGTTCACATGAACAATATAAGTGGCACTATAATCTGATTGCTAAACCAAGAATTGTGGCATATGGTCTCATGATTACAAATGCCTCTTACATTAAATGAGACAGAATTTAGATTTTAGGACATGTCCTAGTAAAAATAAAGACATGTCTGAGTGTCCTCATTAGGTCTATTGTTTGAATATGTGGTTTACAAGGACACAAATGCGTATATTGATGTGTAAACATTGTTATACAGTTCCTGTGTCCCCATAAAAGAAATCGTTTAAAAAGAAAATAAGCTAAATGGTGATTTTTGTTAATTAATAAAATATCAAATATACAGTTTGTACAGTATAAAAACCATTACGTCTATGTCCTCGTAAACTACATGCACCAACATGTGTGTGTGTTGCACACTCTGAGATAAAAAATGCACACTGCACAATTGCTGAGGGAAAGTCGGATGTGTGCACATGCACAGCTAAACAGTAAGGCGTATTCAATAAGGCAGAACAGCAGTTTGCACTGTTGGAAACCATTTAAATACAGTAGACATGTGGTGGAGGAGCTTTCAAAAGAAGCACTTAGCATTTACATTTAACAGCCATTCGGTTACTAGTCTCACATAGCCTGGTAACCTGTTTGAAGCTTAAACTGACCAAAAACCACCCACTAAGACCGAAAGAGTAACATAACTGATTGCACACATAATAAAAAAGTGAAAAGTACAGAACATTAAAAATCACGTGCACCCTTACTCGCAGAAGTTGAGTAATGTCAGCCAATCAGATTAGCGCTTACTTGAGCAATAAATGTAGTTTCCCGTTTTGTGCACAATTTGGACTCCTTAGTAAGAAATTCAAATCAGAAAATTTGCCATTTCCATACACTGCAAAAAATATTAAATGGTTAGATCAGCCAAAAATGAAAATTCTTTCATTAGTGAACCAATTTTTGATTCAAAGCTCTACAGAAATGTGAAACAGCAAATAAACTAGAGAACACAGTCCCTTTAGTTATTTAACATCGGGGAGGCTGTGCTGTTCTTTAGCAAACACTGCTCGGGGATAATCGCATAAATAGATGCGAGTGACACCAATTTCAAAAGACAGGAAGGAAAAACCTGAGGATTTCTTACAGCTTAACGTGCCCTACTCTCATTTGGCTGTAAGGGTCTCTTGTGATACACTTTACCAGCCATGTTGTGCTTAACTCCAGGCTGGTAAACAAATAACTCTCCTGTCAGATTGATGTGGGTAGAATACTGCTGTTTACCGTTGGCCTGCTGCCCCAGATTTGACTGAGTTAGACCAGGGCAGAGCTGAGGAAACTGGCACATCAAAGGTGGAAGAGAAGGGAAAGTGCGAACAAAAGAGGAAAGGAAAGAGAGAGAGTTAAAGGGGGAGAGAGACACAAAGAATGCTAATCACAGCAGTGCTTTATGACATCTGCCTCCACCTACGCAGTGATACCGCTGAGACAGCATCCTAAGACTCTTCAAGACAGCAAAGAGTTTGCCTGGCTCTTTAGTATATGCAGCTATGAGAAAAAAAAATCAAGAAATAACCCACAAACTTAAACAATATTGGGAGGACGTATTAAAATTTTAATCACTGGCCCAAATCGAAAAGCCCACCCTTAAGCCGCTGTGATACTCTGGTCGCTAGCTATGGCTTAAGTCCCTACTTTAATGCAAGTCTATACCACTTTTCTCATATTTTACCTAAATCTGATAGGATTAAAAATAAAAGCACACCCCTTACAAACCACACAATTTAAGAAACGATTCATTTTCATAGCACCAACCAGTTTCAAAACAAACCCTAACCCCAGAATGAATAATACTTGATGCTTTCTTTAGCAAAGTGCGAGATTAATCAGAATCAAGTGGCATCCGTGGAATCAATTATTCATTAAGACCGAATTAACATAAGCTCATTGTGCAGTTAAATTCTGTAAATATATTTAGGTTTAAAAACATGACTGATTTTCATCCTGATATATGGTTAGCAGGTGCATGAGGTTTTCTGTGTGTGATGGGAAGAAGCCGCCATCATCAGACAGATGGAGATGGGAGGGGGCATGTCTCGCTGCACATAGCGGCAGCTGCAGACTTAACCACATGTGATTGACCCACTATAGTCTTTCTGGAACAGTAGAGGGCTTTTCCAGCTTTTACAAGCACATCCACACTGCTGATGTCACTGTGAAGACACTGCTATTATCATTACTTCCTAAAACTACTAGCTTTATGGCTTTTATACTATTCCTTCCACAAATATTAATGATGATCTTCTTATTTTATTGGATAGCCTTCAAATACATAAATACAATTGTACTAATTCTCATTTTAAACAGATTATATTCACTTTTTTTATATATCAAGGTTGATGAAACAAAAGTGGAAATACAGTGCTGGCGACAGTCATTTAGTTATTAAAGGTGACTTGACGTCAAGCCTAGTAATTTACACAATGAAGAACAAGCACCACCTTGCACTCGAGAGGCACTGTGGCATGGCACTTCCAGTCAAGACTAATTGAGTGTAAGATTCATCCGACATTTTAATGAGACTTAGTATAGTGAGAGATTAAAAACTAGCCTCCACTGGTGGTCTTCCATTCCACTGAACATTCTAATTGGACAACATGTAATAGCCAAACAGCGTCTTGAACCGTGTCTTGAGGCAAGGAATTTTAAAGACTCTGTCATGTTTATCACTTTTCTAAAAAAATAAGCACTGAATTCCCAGAGTGGATAAATACAGAAGCAAAAAATGATAAAAATCTGATAATAATTGAATATGTGCCCAGTTAGTAGTTGCAATAATTTAGTATAAAGACTGCTATATCATTTCTGCAAAAACATCCTAGCTCAGTACATGCTCCATATTAAAAGGAAACTTAGACACAAGAGTGGTTTGCTATACAAGAATTTGCTTCCTTGTACCCTCTATGTACCAAACTCAAATATTAAACTTGCTGCAAGATTTTTTAGTAAACAACCATTTCTCAACAATGGGCATGAAATGTCCTTTGAAGAAAGAGCATAAAAATTGCTATATGGCAGCTCTCTGAGATGCAATCAAAGAGATAACCTCTCTATTTCAAACAAAGAGAATTTAAATAAATAAAACGTCTGTTTTTTATCCACTAGCTCTAGAAAGGTCTCCTAAGACCTTTCATGTCTGGAGCCGTTTCTGAGATCATGGACATTAACATATAGTGTGACCTTCTCATTTTATTAGAATCAAGCCAATCATAACATGACATGGGTGGTCTGAAATGGGTATGGGTGCAGCACCATCCCAATGAGAATGAATATAGCATTGGTTGGTCAATACCTGATATGGTTACATTCGCTTCAACCATGCATTTTATTATATGATTCTTTTACTATCTTAAAGCAGGGAATATACTATGTGTTTACTGTCAGAATGTATATGACTCAGTGTTATCTTGGGTAAAAGCCAAACGCAGACTGTGCAACATCAACTGTCATTCATGTCAGATTGTACAATATACATCTCAGCTAAGACTGTGGTCACATTCGACAGCGTTGACTGGGTGTTTTTAGTCAGCAGTCCTTATCTATTCTGACATCTTCATTTACATCAGAAACTGAAATGGTCCTACAAAAGGCAAGCCCTTGTGCTAATCCTACCAATGTTTTGCCTGGACAATCAAAGAGAAGCCAATAAAGTAAGAGTTTCTGGAGTCCGTTGTGGCTGGACAGAGAGAGAATGGACTTCTTGATTTTTAAGAACTCAAAGTAATGTTGAGAATACAATCATAACATGAACATAAGATATTTATGAATAAATATTGCACAGAATGCACCCAGCTTAAAAGTTGTCTTGGTCTACCACTAATGCTGTTTACACATTCATAGAAGCCACTAATCCTAATAGGATGATAATGTCCTTTTATGAATCAATGCCACAGAGACACATATCTCTAATGATTTGGTCAAGCCAATGCCCTGTCTGGAATAGCTTTCTGCTTGAGAGTCCAGAAAGTAATTTAAGTCAATATGATACAGTATATAAGGACTGCTTCCTGATTGTTTTTGGGAGCTGTGCCAGCCAAATCTTAATCACGGGGTCAAAGTCCACACCAGCAGTCAAAATGTAAGGAAACAGCACCTCTATTTTTTGTAAATAGATTTAGCTGATATTCATTACTGGCCAGCCACCAGACGTTTGACAAACCAAAAGGATATTAAAAAATACCTGAACAAGGTTTTTGTCAAATAATGTCTTCTCTGATTTCGGTTAGTATATTGCCACAAGGAAAATGTCTCAGTATCTTCAAGCATTTCTATACTCTGAGGAGACTCACGTTGTCTGCATGTCACAATTTAAAGTCTGAGTCAAAATGGAGGTGACTGTAGCTTCTCGCTGCCTCATACAATGAACGGCTATGCTCAGGATTATTTGCTGAAAGTGCCCTTCCTGTGACCACTACTAAATTACCACCTCCAAGTTAACCATTACTTATCCTGAGCACAGAGGCTAGATGTGAGAAAGCCTAGGAGGATGGGCAGGCTAACTCTCAGCTTCACAAAACCCCTGGTGAGCCCTCAAGGCTGTGAATATGCTCACTGAAGATTTTGTAAATTGAGCTGCAATGGGAAATTAATGAGGTAAATCTCAGGAGTGCTCTGTCAAAAGTAACTCAGGCAACAACACAACAGGAGTCAAAGAGTGCAATGGAAGTCATCTTAAAACACAAATGATTAAAAACACCTTATTTTAATGCATTTCTCATTACCAAGTGTTAAGGTTCAAAGTAACAATGTGGGTAGACTTAGTGGGTGATTTACAAGTGTTATAAGAAGCTGTTCTTTATAAAGTTAGCACTAGGAGTGTAAAGGGAGGCCATGAGCTGTTTGCCATCTGTAATAAGATGGCCGTTTGGTCATCACAGGTGCATGTTAGCAGAGACGTTGCAGGACTAATTCATTGCTCTCAGTTTCTCCTGGCAACAGCTACATCTTTTACACACTACTTATTTGTGCATGATTCCCCTCTGGACAAATGTATGACAGGTACAATGATCTACAGCATGTCAACACATCACCTTTATTATAGTTTTATCAGACTCTGTCTGATCATTGTTTGTCAATATTATTAGTACTAACAGCTATTTACAGGCCAAAAAGGCTAAACAAAATCTCTCCAACACACAATAGTTCATTACTGATTGTTTGGGTGATGTGTATCTAACACTGTCATGGTCGTTGAACTGCAATGTTTTTTATAAATAGACAGTCGGCTGAAAAGTATTATAACTTTAAGAATATTTTGCTTTGAAAATAAAATAAATAAAATGACAAATACACCACAATTGTCTATATGCCTGTTGGGGGGACAGTAAGCGTGTGATTTTATCTTAATCTTACCTAAACTGAATATTGTGTTACTGGCATTTCCAATAAGATTAGCTGTTGTTCGATGTTGTTTACTGATCGTGTGATAGCATTTTTTTTTCAGCAACACGTTGGGCACCTGCTGCTGGACTTGCATTCATGAAAGGTGCCAATAATTCAACATCAATGCCTCCCAAGGGTATAACAAAGAGAGGGAGAGAGAGAAAGAGATTGCAAAATCTAATCATATTTAAGAGAAATCTACATATCTAGCTAACCATCATAATCACATCTACCTCTTAATATCTGTGGCCTATGCTGGTTCACAAATAGAGGAGAAAAAATAAAAAGCGTTCTTCTAAGGAAAATACCAGCATGTATGACGTACATAGATTTAAGTTGAGTGCATTGTCTTAAAACTGACCGACTTGTCATAAATTGTGACAGGTTTGCAGACTGATGCAAGAACTCATGTGAATGCTGCCAGTAAAACTGAATCTCAAAAAATATATTAATAAACCACTTAAGTATATACCAGCCCTGCAAATTCTACAAACCAAGTACTCATCATAACAAACAGAAGCTCAGTGTCGTAGGTACTTGGTGTTGGTCAAGACTATACAACAAAATATGAATGTGAAATTGAAATGTGGGCGTATCTGTTGTCTGAAAGCAATTAAACACCGCATGCACCTCCATAGACTGCTTATCTGCACAATTATTGTTTGGTTTACGAAACTTCCCACACCTTGTCGTCGTAGTCTGCGTTTCCTGAGGCCGAAGATTCGCACTTTGGAGAAGATGTCGACCAGGTTCCCGTTGCAGAGCCCTTTATTTTTATTGGGGCTTTTTCTCCTCCTGTTGGTGGATGGTCGGTCTATATGCTGCTCCCGTGCCTGTCTCTTCTGTCGGATCAAACCGCTGGCAATTGCGGCTGCCATGTCTCAAAAAACAAGGCTGTTGAACTCCTTACACACAAAGCACAGACAACAACAACAAACCGCCCGATCTGTCTCAATTATTGTCCCATTTTTGCGACTGTTTGTTTGCTCTGCCCTCTGATATGAACGGATGATGATCAAAGATAGTCACACATTACGAATGGTGATATAAGATACTGAATTAGCATAATGAATACAAAGGTTAAGTATTACCCAACTGTTCGTATTTCACATGATCTCCAATTTTCAACAAAACAATTGCTCTGCGAAGTCAGACGGTTTACAGGTTACTTTTCATTCCTGACAACGATTTTCGGTCCTTGCATGAGTTGCCCAGTTCCTCCAAATGTACGATTTGAAATATATTCTGCCCTTCATCCACGCTCGATAGTATGTCTAATCCGTCACTTATTTTATAACCCGGTCCTGTTGAAATTCAGCACCCTGGACAGCGACGTCCACTCCCGGAGTCTGAACAAACAAAAGCGTTTTTCGTGTCTGAGCTGTCAAGCGGAGAAACGCGACCACCTTCTTCTCCCAGGTGGAGCCCTGCGACTACACATATTCATATGTCTCACATGTTCATCAAGTTTAGCAAATAGCCACGCTGGTTTTGCTGAAATGTTCAGTCATCTTGAGAATAGTCCGTGAGGAAAAAAGGGCAGAAGCAAACGGCAAGGCGGCGATGAGTTGAGGTAAGTTTGAATGTCTTTTTTTATGCTGATATTCAGATACTTCTTAAGGGGTCTCCTCAGACGATCACTCACCATTCAGCCATGTTCTAGGTCAGATGATTATTCAATAATGATATGCGTTTTCCCTTTCTTTAAAGCGGCGTGTCTTCAGATGGGGAAATGTAAGTAACGCTGACCGGCTCCGGTAAGAATGACGTCTACTCGGTGTGACAGGAACGAACAAACAAATAAACTCAAATAAAAAGTCTTCGCCCGAAGCAGCATAAGTGCCAAAATAAACAAATGAGCCGGTGAAGAACGAGGAAAACGTATTTAAGAAACGTTCATCTTTATCCTCCGGCTCGAGCTCATTGAGCTTCTTCAACCGTTCGGAGCGAGTGAGGCGCGCGCGCTTCCCGCCTCAGCCTCATAGATCAACGGCATCAACAAGTCTTAACGACCACGCGCTTCCCGCCTCAGCCTCACAGATCATCAACAAGTCTTAACGGCAAACTCCTCCTTTGTCACCGTTTCAAAGACGAGAAACCCACCCTTCCCTTGATCCCAGCCGATGTCCGTACAGCTATCAGCGGAAGGATCGCTCCGTGAGTCCACTTACAAGCCCAAACGAACCGATGTTATTTTCTAAAGCTGTTCAGCTGCAGACATTTCTCATATATGACTGTCTGCCTCAAAACACCTCAAAGCGAAGCGTTTAGAGAAGGTTAGGAACATTACATTTACATCAAGGCATTTATCGCATGAACAAATGCAGAGATATTTTCCTCTTTAGTCTCTCTGCTTGTAATTTTACGTAATTATGATCTACAGTCGAGCTTATTTATAATTATTCAGAGCTGTGCTTAAAAAAAAGACAAATGCATGTAATGTAACGAAATGCATTCAGCTCCAGAACCCCACCCACAAGCCCCTCGCGTACACAACGAACCAGAACCTCCATCGCGTTTCTGAGGTTCTACCGCGACCACCGCTGACTTTAGACAGATACACCTGTGTACCACATTGTACTGAAGAGTTACTGTGTTTTTGTGACAGACCCACACTTATCTGTTGCCCGTTTTTTTAATCATATGGTAATGAGTGTTGCGATAAGGGCTGGGGTGCCAATTTAATATCATGCCCCAATAACACAGAGTATTTTCTCATTTAGATTAATATCACCAGAGAAACACAATCACAGACGAGGAATTAAAAAAAATAAAAACTCAAGAGGGCCATCTGCTGTTTGTCGCTGCAATGAAATATTCAGTCTTTCATCCACGGCTGGATTTTCAACCCTTTCCCCCTAAACAAAATGATACCGTAGTTCTGGCAGGGCATCTACAATCTGTCACTGCTTGAGCAAAACGTAGGGCGAACATACAGAACATATAGAAAATGCAATCGGATCTTATAATACTTACAACTATATATACAGAACTGTTACACAAACAGACATGTAAAACAATGGAAAAAATGATCGTATAAGCACACATAGAGAAATCACATATGGACAGCAAAACCATTGTGATAAAATACTGCAAGCCTAAACTAACATCATTATTGCCGGTGACAGAGTCACTGCAGTTTGCGCAGCCGCCAGCAGCGGACACTGTCAGCTTAACTATGACTCCATTTACAATAGCACACAAATCACTGAGCAACACTATGACTTTCATGAACGCCATTAATAAACATGAACTGTTTTACAGTTTATAGGTTATCAGTACTTCACAGACAGTCAAATATTTCTGAAAATACACTGCATGAATACAAGTAAATAAAAAAACTTTTGCAAAAGATGGTGTCCATGAGAGGCTAAACAGATGTATTATAGTCTCTGATAACAACATTTTCTGCACAGAAAAATAGCAAAATTTTACTCGGGTGATTTATAATAAGTAATCAACTAGCTCACAGCACAAACTACAAAAAAATAACAGCCGAGGGACATAGTTCCTAACTGCAAAGTCTATAATGCATAGAAAATTGGACCCTTTTTCTCCAATCTTAAGCTTTACTCTAGCGTTACAAAACTACAAGCATTCATACCAAAATAAAGTGTTTAAGTGGCAAAATGACTAAAAACCATGTCAAACAGGCAGACCAAACAGGGCACAAGCATTAAAATTACCCCCTACTTTGAATTAACTTGCACACACAAATAATTAATACAAACAAGACAAAAAAAGAAACTGCACTGTCATGAATATGATAATGTGAACATACCTACATGCTTTTTCCTCCTAAATGTATGAGACTCCATAGCAAACCCATTGCACATTCAACAGAGGTAACGACGCATTTCCCCGCCTGGCCGTCAACGATGGCCCCATTTATAGGGTCTATACTCACAGATAACATTATTAGCAAGATCTGACTGCCTGCTCCAAACAATTGTTGTTTAGCTGGCTCAGACGATCTTCTGAGGCTTCAAAGAGAAATTCTTCTATAAATAATAATGTATTCATTTTGAACTTCTAACAATGATGAGCCAAAATATTTTTATCATGCAAAATTTACCTAGAGTTTAATGAGGAGGCAACCACATGAATAGCAAGGCTCAAAGATTATAAGATGCGTAACAGATGTGTAATTCAGAAGAAATACTTCTGATGTAGAACTAATTATCAGCAACATAAATGTGAGCCAACTCCAGTCTCCCACGCAGTCCTCCACCTGGTCTTTTATTAACATTAGCTGCAAGCTGAATGAAACATGTAAATTATTCTAGTTAATGCCATCAAATACCACACAAAATCAAAACACTTTTTTAGAAACCTTGAGATGAAAATAAAATCTATCTAAATGTAAAGTGCTATGAAGATGCCCACATACCAGGTACCAGGAAAACAAAGACTATATATTCATTTTAGCCATCTTAGCCATCTTAGCACAACATCTTTCTTTAAGATGTCACAGCAGACAGAAACACCATATAAACAAGCCAGTTAATAGTTTCTCTATGTGAGCCTTTAGGGCCGACTGGCTTTTATTAACTGCTGTGATGACAGAAGTTGTAAATTGGAGTTAACGTCATACTGTAAGTGCTGAGACAGAATGAAGGAGAAAAACAAGAGATTTAGCGCTTTGTTTGACCAAATCAAATTGTTTCACACTGTTGGGGTGGGAGAAAGAGCTTAATTTAATTGAAGAGATAGTAATGATTTTTGGTTAGTGTTAGTGTTGACGCTGGGGTTTAAAAGGCTTTCTGAAATGTCACCAGCCCATTCTGAGAAGCTGAAGACACAGAAGGCTCTTTAAAGACAGTAAATATGGTGGAGAATAGCTGCAATGTTTTGCAAATCTCTCTGTCTATTGTAATGGCTTAAGCTAATAAAGCAGACTAGATTTAGAAGTACCGTCACCGGATTAAGAGGAAATTGAGAAATTAGTGCTCTGCTTAGGTGACATAGAAATGGCTTTTCCTGATTCAGAGGAAATTATCTGATGCGGTATCAAAAGCAAGACAAAACTGGAGAGAAAATCTCATGCTCATTTTCTGCATATGCAGCTAGAGGGTAAATCTACAGACAGCTAGTCTGAGTTTCATAAACAACATTACAACAATAATACTGTAATTCTGGTGATATTAAACTGTCAACTCAAACATTAAAGAATAACAAATATTGATGGATATAGCGTGAAATGTTATGATAGCCATTTGGTTTTATTATAGTTTCAAACTAAATGGCTAATAAAAAACATTTTGCTATCTAACACAGCACATATCAGGAGCATGATTGTCATGTCTTTAAAGGACCACTTTACTCTATTATACTATTTTTGTAGTATGCAATATGTATAGTGTACAAGATGCACAGAAAACTTACCTAGTTCAATTGCCAAAATATGCAGTACACAACCATTAATCCATTCATTTTGGATGACTTACAAAGCAGAAGATATATCTAACGTCATTTTTAAGATCTCATTCTTAAATCATTATTTTATTAAACTGCCAAGAAGTTTGTTTAAAATGCTAAAAAAAACATATAAATGTGTAAATGTATAAATGTGTTAACACTATAAAAATTAACCATAGAAAAAAGTGACAAGTCTCTAAACAAGGCTAAAAGCCAAAAGGAGATGAGAACTTGTGTAAAATCAAATTTTAAATTAATGAGACAAGAACAAGAGAATCCAGCGGATCAATACTAGTCTGTTTGTGCTTGAGGGTTTTGCCATTTAGCCTGACATTTAAATATCAACAACAGATCTCATTACACAGGTGAGAATGGCAAATGTATCCTAATGAAATATAAGAAAGGACGTTTCCCTATAAATGTCCACACATTTTTTTTAGCTAACAGTCAACCAGCAAAACCTGCATCTCTGAAATGATTAGCATGAATAAATGTGTATTATTAATGTGTGATCTGTAGAGCATACATGTAGTTTTTCTAATAGAATTCATAAATGGTGCTTGCTTGCTAAAGGATTTAAACAAACCCCAACCATAAGTATTACATTTCAGAGCATAACTTGACCCACACCACTTACAATCCATGAATCATCATGTAGCGTTTTTACAAAAGGTGTCCTATTATTTTTAAGCGATTTGACTTACAATTTATAATGGGTGTGAAAACAGGTGAATAAAAAAAGCACAATCTCATAAAGTTACAATGAACAAGGGGCTAAAGCCATAGCTAGAGATTACTTAAAACACCTTAGCAACTGCATAGCAGTGCCCTGGCAATGACCCAGAACACCCCAGAGTGCTTTTCAAGGACAGGCATCCCTCACACATAATTCAGATAATCTAAAAACCTACTTATTTCATTACTGGCTCTGGATCTGAGATGTTCTATATGTGAGAGCATTGGGAATGCTGCCCTACGTAGAATCCTCAACACCTTTAGACGTGTGAAAAAGTATTGTGACAGCCATCTATCTGTGATACCCTAGTTGTTAGAATCTCAAAATCTATAGTGTGGTATTCAAAGCACCGAAGTTCACTCACTGAGCAGAAATGTGAGAAAATGATATTACTGGGTGAGAAAACAGTATAAAACCTACTAAAAAGGTTTTATACCTTAAAAACATTTAAATTACTTATTTAAAATTAAAAATATTAAAAACGCAATTGATTTGTGTCACTACTGCCATATGTTCCCTACTGATCTTAGAACGCAAGGCTCAGTGATTACAGCAGTATACAGTACATCACTGACCCCTATACAGCGATAGCAAGTGAATAGCTCTAAATGACAGAAGAACACAACGCACCACACACCATTACTCCACCCAGGGGATGGAAAAGGCTGGGATGAGCTCCAAAAACAGGGGGATATAGTCAGATCTAGAAAACAAAGCTGCTCCACAGATAACATTTAAGAATTCCGCTCACATCTCTGTCTGTCCTTTGATCCCGTTTTAAGTATGCAACATTCAAAACTGTCTCGTCAGCAGAGGAGCAAAAACATGCTCATCCGAGAAACCCTGGGCAGAGACTGTGAATTTAAATGAGCTAATCCTCTGCCTGGAAAGCCCTCTTTTTCAGCTCTGTGAGAGAGAAGAGGAAAGGACTGTGCTAAGTAATCTCCCTGTGGAAACCCAAGGGACATCAGAGCACACAAAATGGGCCAAACAGCGTATAGCCTTGAGAAACCCCCGGAATAATAATTTTGTCCATGTCAGTTCAGTTTAAGTTAAAACGCTTCGATAAAGACCTTCATATGATCTAAAACGTGCCAGTTTTAATTTTAGGCAGTAAAGGTGATCGTCAGGGCTTTGTCCCCATTCGCTGCATGCTAATAAATTGCTTGACTGGAGTCACTGCTAGCTGACACCATCATTTTGGTGTTGAATCCCTTTTTTCCCCCTTCATGCTCGCTGATGTTATCCTAATGCAATCATCCCAAGTGGAGCCCAAGGGTAAAATGGAGCCTACCTACTGTCTGCAGTGCCATGTGAGCTGCTAAAACACCTCTCAGAAAGAAAGAGAGGGAGAAAGTGAGAATACCCTGATGGAGAACATGTTGGCACACAAGGAACCAGCCCTCTATTGTATTGTCCTCAGTTTATACACTCCCACACACCACATGCTGTGGCCCACTTCCTGTGCTGGCCCCAACCAAACAGCATCAAACAAGAACACACCCACCCAAAAGCCTAACAAAGACCTGCAGAACACCCACACACACCCTCACACACAAACACACACACGGTAATCTGTAAACATGAGAAAGAACATGACAGAACAGACATGGAAGCTGGGAGAAAAGAGATGCACAGTCACTACAAACAACTGCTCCCTTAAATTCATGAGATAAGTGGGATTTCTATTAGGTACTTCCATTGAATGCTAATACCTAGCAAGCCGCTTAATGCCCATCCCTAATCTGTGACGATCTAAACCTTTTTTCTATGGACTGCTTGTTTCAGCAGTTACATGTAAAATCCCTGTTGGTCAACCTGGGGCAGTTTTTTCCAATGTGGAATCTGTAAATGACAGATGATTTTTTTTTCTCTAGCTTTTTCTGAGGATTTGTGCTCTCTGCTTAAAACTAGCTTATTTTTCAAAAAATAAATGGAATGAATAATGAATTCACACATTGAGTGATAGTGATTTCCATTTGGCAAGTCTGTGTAAGAAATTGTGATTGACAGGGTCAGATTTTAATGTGTTAGAAACAAGGCAGTTGAGTCAGTCTTCCTTGCAGGTTATGTGGAAGGTGTTTATGAATCTCAAATGATGAATCAGACTGAATCAGCTTTAAACAGCCCCCTGATCTATGCCAATTTGTCCCTATTTCTAGGCAGAGAAACACAGAATAGACAATGAAAGCGCACACGCATAGATCTTATCAGAGCTGAAATCCTTTCGGCTGACCTGGGACCTGCTTAAAAATTAATACAACCTCAATTCAATCGCAGTGTAATTTTAAACCCAAGTCATGCCCATTCAAAATTAGCACAACCACAGATCAATAGGAGCTGTACTTTTGTTGCAGACTTAAATATCACTTCCTTTGAAAATGATCTGGAAAGCCTAACAGTGAGAAATCTTAGGCGAAAAACAGAATCCTAGGGCAGGCTGTGAGCTCTCCTGCATTGGTAGTGCAGGTCCGAATCGAAGGAATAGTTAAAAATAATTTAAAAGTTTGCATATGCTGATATTTTAGAGCTTTGACAGAATTTTAGGGAATAATGTATGTTTCACAAACAAACTATTGTATGACTGCTAAAAAGACCAACATGCAATATCATGCTTATCTAAGATGGTTGTTGCTAGCTAGTGCTGGTTTAGTGCTGGCTTGCTAGTGGACCAGTTCATCGAAACCCTGGGATAGCCACAGCACTTTGCAATTAAATATAAATAGTAATAATCAGTTTTCCTTTGCTCAACAACATTTGTGCTGATACATTCCTGTAGTTTTTGGATTTCACAACTTGTCTACTACAGTCTTATCCAAGTTTCTGATCATCTGGACTTGAATGAGGTTCAATGCATTTGTGTCCCTGCAGAGTCCAGAAGAACCTTGAGTCCCGCAAGTCCTGCAGAGCCTCGAAAAACTGCTGACCAGATGCTGAAAGCCAAGGGAAGGTCAGCTGCAGAGAACGTGGAGACAAAGGCCAGGCCTGGCCCCTGCTTATCAGCCAGGAAAAGAGATTAGTTGAGTCTGGTGTGCAGCCGGCAAAGGACTGTGTAATACTATTAGTGATCCTAGAACAGGTGTGAACTAAGATATAACCGACTGCCTATCAATCAGCCTTTCTCCAATTTCTCTAAAATAAACGTGTGCGATAACCCTGAGCCACACACTACTCAACACACTGATTGTTTAGCGTGAGCTTTACCATGGCTAACACAGGCCATTATGCACTTATGATTAATGCTGTATGATATAGTTACAGCAAACAAATTCTTCCATAAAAGAATTAAACGCTACATTCTGTAACACTAGAATACACACAGACTGAATAGTCTTAACCGGAAGGTTAAATACGTGCAGGTAAAGGGGATCCGTGAAAGCCAAAACAAAACTAATTCATGAGCAAAGCTATGACATGAGAATGACAGAAATTATATAAAGGGTTTATGAGATTAGGGATCTTAATCTCTTGCTAACAATGATTTATGTTCGTACATTTTATTCTGGCCTGGATTAGCAGCACCGGATCAGGTGTTTGTCGCTTCCTTCTCAGACAGTCTTTTTGAAATGTTAATAAATTTTGTCTAAATATATATTACAGCTACAACCTGGACAGTGAGACTGGAAAAGTAAAATGTTATATTTAGAAAAGTTTGCATAGTTTGAAAAGAAAAAACTTTTCTAATGTGAACAGTAAGGTAAGTGGACAGAAATGTTTGTTGCCTGTGGTGATGAATGTTTGCTTTATGCTATACTGTTATACAACCACAAGAGGGAGGTCAAGAGCACAGCAGAGACCAGCTCAGTGATCTCTGTGATATCACTGCCTCAGACTGCAAAATGTAACTAAACAATTCATCACTACAGTCAGGATATGTTATTTCACAATGTTCTGAGTATTTTAGCCTTACAGCTGAATTAATACAAACGTAACAGTCAGTCACCATAACATCTTGAATGTAATCTTTATAGCCTTGACATTTACAGTGAGCTTTTCTTAATGAGAGCAGTTTCACAACTTGTCAACAAATGTTTTGCAATCTGAGAGTTTTAACATTTGAGTATTGTTCTAACAAATGTTTACAGTCTCTTCTATTTGTTTGAAAAGGGGCATACTGGTGTAGAAAAGATGGAGGATGAGGAGATAGATAGCACCAGGAACCTGTATGTCCTTCATGTATATGCTTAAGACAGCAAAGATGCCCTCAAGTGGTCAAATGGGGCTACTTCAAGCAGACACAGCAAACAGCTCCACAGCTCACAGATTTAATTAGCCAATAAAACACAGGACCCATCTGTAAAAAGACAGCAGTTTTAGACCCACATTCTATAACCGCATGCTGCTCGCAAACAAACACAAAGAGTCAGCTATTCATGCATATCAAATGGCGTCAATTGCAACACACCCCGGCACATTCAGGAACAGGAAACATCTGGTAGGGATCTGAATGACATGTTTCCCGTGAACTGCTGCAGGCGCCATTTCTCCGATTCAAAATCATTAGGTAACCGCATTGCATGTTCTGGCTGATAGGGCCGCGTGTGATGAAACACAGACTGATCTATTGTCCTTTCCTAACCCTGCTATGACATCATCATCAAGACGTTCTCTTGGTGCGTGTCATTAGAGAGTGTATTATGTCATTTTCAGAGGTTACGTAACACAGGCGCTCTCTGTAGGTGCTCACTGCTCTGAACACCACAAAATGGATAACAGCCCAGGGCCAGACATGATCTGATAGAAGTGAAATGTGAAGTGTGTATGTGTGTTTTTAATATAACTACATATGTTCTATTCGAAGCCTGCAGAAACACTGCAAGGTAAAGAAACGCTTTATTCGATGTGAAGTTCCGATATGAGCTTGCTCGTAGACTACATTACAAACGCGGAATACAGAGAGAACAATCTGTTGAAGGCACAGGCCCCTCCCACCAGCCATTTATTAACCACATCAGCCTGTTAATTGATCCAACCACAGCCTTTGCATTTTTAATGCCACCCTCCAATCACATAGCTTTGGGTTTATAATTTTAAAGCATAGCAGAAAATTAATTGAGAGAATACCATTTACATACCAATATTGCCAATGGGTGCTACAAATTACAGAAA
>JAZGTK010004892.1:0-23447 GCA_036877625.1 Ambastaia sidthimunki
CGTGCTTTAGATTTTGCCCAAATCTGGGTAGCTGCTAGATATAACTAGCTTACCAGGTATAATTATGCTGTCTAAACTACAGCTAACTCCATTTTTGGAACAGGACTGTTGTCTGTTGTGACATTTTTGTAGTTCTCTTAAAACAAAAAGGAAGTATCTGGGACACCGGTGGTCACTTGCGGGAAGTCAGTTTTTGATGTGCTTAGGTCATGACATTTGCTTCATTAATAGATTGGTTTGAGTACATTTATTATTGAAAGCTGGATCAGGTCTGGTTTAGTGCTGGTCTAGTTTCTCTACCCAAGCTCCTCTGTTGAAGAGCACCTGTGCGTGTGTCTCAGCAGTGGGCGACTCATAAAGACTCAGAGCTTATTTCCTTTCACTCCAGAAATCTGCTGAAGAGGCAGAGACTCACAGCAGATGGGTGGACATAGAGCCAAGATAACATATTTCTCCAGGATTAATTGTTTGGCCCAGTGCTCTCTCTCTCTTTCTCTCTCTTCCGAACAGGTTCTTGTTGTTAAAGAAGTTGTCCACAACTCTCTCCTATTCTGTACTTAAAACCACCTGAGTAGATCCTACACTTACACCAATGCACTTGAATGGTACACTTGAATGTAATGGTTATTGCTTGTCGCTTGGTTAGTATTTGCACATTTTTTATTTAAAGAACTTTTAATTAAACGGTGCTATAACCTTTTCACATATCTAACAGAAATATCATGTATTTCATCTATGCTATTTTGTAATTAATGGTCTACTGTATGTTAACAGTAGGCTAGACGGGCGTCTCTAACACAGCATTGCACCTTAGTGTTCAACTTCTCACACCATGAGTGGCATATTTTTAAGACACAGTGTCAAGTTAAAAACAGCGAGATTTTAAAAACATGTTTCGAGACCCCTTACTTCTGTTCTATTGTGTTTAGTCGTTTTTGAACACGAGAACAGTCCCGTTTGCATGCTAATTAAAAACAGTTGTTAAACTTTATGGTAGTTTTCCAACATTGTTCATTGTCAGAAGCAAATATTAGCATTAACAGGGAATTATAAATAACACATTTGGCGGTCAACAAAGCCTTTCGTGACAGCAAAAGCGACGTGGTGAAAATTACATCCTTTACAGTGCGGCAAATAAATGTGTTATTACCAAACATGCTTGTTATTGATCAGCGTTGTTATTGCGTTTTCAGCGTGTGGCTCTCCGTTACTGAATGGAGCGCATGCAGGAATACAGCAACAAAGCAAGGGAAGGAAACACGCTGTCTCACACACGCTTGTTTTTGCAGTACTACGAAGTGTTGTTTTCAACTTTTGCCACCCACGTGGCATGTTGAAGTGTGAAGAGAGGGTTCAGGTAACGCCATGTGTTCCCGATTAATACAAAAACAAACACTGGAGGTCAGCAGGCAGAACAGACGCCATTACACCCATTAATATGTGCACGACATGGACTGATCCCATAGGCTGCTGGGTCTGTGTAACCATGGGTTCTGCCATTGATACAGATTTGCAGGTGTGTTTGAATATGGTCATAAACATCAGTGGTAAAAGATGGCAAACTTACCAGATGTGAAACTAATGTTCGCATCATCTGCGTTGGTTGTTTAATGTTCAGAAAATTTGTTTAGTCAATTTTCTGACACTTGATATATGATATCTTTCTCACGCTTTGGTATATTTTGGTTGCTGTTTTTCTTTCTGTATAGGTCAATATCGTGACACTTGTTTTTTGTATGTGTGTGTGTGTGTGTATCTAGATCTATCAAATTTTTGTACACACATTCGATTTCTAAACTAAAATGAATTTGAATCACTTTTTTTATGGGGCAAACATTTTCAAGCAAGAAATGAAGAAAAAACCAAGAACAACAATTAAAATTTGTTCATGAGTAATTAGTCATAATCATATATTAAACCTGTTTTTAATCATATTAAGTAATAAAGTAGATGTTTTGAGTATTATTAATGTTTTAAAAATATTTGTCCACTAAATCAAAGTTTAGTTATAGGTATAGCCAGCATGCAGGAAGTGTTACCAGCCATTTTGTTATCATGTGTCTGGAAAACCATAAAACAGGAAGTGATATCGTAGAAAGGACCCCTGGCAGTGTGTTTGTTTTTGTATAAAAGCAGTTTTAAAGAACTTTTCTTTTCATAAGACATTAGACATTTTTATGGATATTTCGACATAAGACTCACATTTGTGACTTGATATTTTTTCATTTTACAACATACTTTACAACATACTAGTGGTCAACCAGTATGGTTTAGTTAATGGTTAATGACAAAATCTAGACAACAGTGTTGTCAGTGTTTAACCCTAACTCTAAACAACAAATGTTTATCATCCATTAAAAAGTTGTTAATTTTGGAACAGGAAACAGAATTTATATCGCTCATCAATACTCTCACATTGGCATCCAAGATCTGAAAGCATATAGAATATCAATACAATGTAAGAATGAAACAGAGGGATAGTAAGAACTGTGGCAAACAGATGCTGATGACTCACGCCACCTCAAGGGCACGGCAGTATGGGCAGCGTGAGTGTGCCAATGTGTTTTGCGCAAAAATAGAGTCACAAGACTGGCACTGGGTACCAGCATGACACTGCCCACGAGTCTCGTTCCTGCCTCATGTATAATCATCACAACACACTGATCGTTCGCTGTCACTCGTGCAGAACACATTTCCCCTTCTGCCTCCTAATTGTGTGCAGCTCGCCGGCATATTAAAACGCAATCTTGAGGTGACAATTACTGCCTGTGCTGGACAGAAACAGCTCCAGATTAGATATATTTGAGGATATTTTGGTCATATTTGTTTACGTTTGTTTCGGTGTTTCTGTGTGTTTTTGTGCACACATAAGCACATACCATTGCAATTTACAGTACATACATATCTATACAAGCGATTTTATATGATAAAGGTTTAACATTATTTTTTTTGTTTGTCTTAACACATTATTATTTAATATTTGTAATAAATTTAAGAAACATTACATTTGCAAAATTATTTTTTAATCAAGATTGCCATAGGACTCACTAACCCTGGTCTTTCTCTGTAGTTTTATCAGCTTTATGATTTGCAGGATTTACAAGTTTTGGTGGGAAAACAATTCATGTCAATCTGATTAGCTGATTGGGCCCTCCAATCATTGAGCTTCAATCAAAACACCAACATTACAAGTCTTAATATTTGCTTAAACTAATTTCCTGAAACTTCCTGTTATTTTCCCATGAGGTGAAATATTCTTAACTGTAGTACAAATTTGCCACCTGTTAGAGTATTTGGTGAAGTGTGTTTTCACTGGTTGTTAGCTTGAGGCCCAATATCTTTCACTTCCTCTGTGTAAACTCCGTGAACTTCTTTGGAAATAGTGTTTCTTAGATAATGCAGAAATGCTGCGTCATTTCAGAGTGATGAAACGTGTGGACACATGCAATAGTGTGATTCCTCATGTGCCGCTTCTCTATTTTATCACCTATTTTGCTTTATTTTATTGTTTTAAATGGTGCCTAAAAATTCTTTGCTGTCATTAGCTTTGTTGTTGTAACATGAGTGGCTGACTGGAAATTTGACAGGAGTCTCCTAACCGCATAGTCATAAAAGAGGAAATTAACTATAGTTAGTGTTTTGGCACTTCAAAAATACCAATAAGACACAGCAAGGTGTCTGTTTACTTCCTTTTAGGAAGTGAATACTAGTGCCACAGACTAACACATGGGACAAAAACATTCAAGTGGTATGGATGAAGTTCTCCAGGAAGTGGGAAACTTTCAAACCAATGAAATGTATCAAACAATGTATCAAATAAATAAATTCAAATAAATGTTCTTGTGGCTAAAAATGTGATTAAACCTTTCAGTGCTTTATAGATTTGCACCTGTAATCCTAGTGATATGTGCAAATCCTTGATAACTTGATGTGTTTGATGGTATTGTTTCATAAACAGGTGTAAAAGCTGTTCCATAAACTGATATATTTAACAATCAAGGTTCCTAAAACCTGTAATTTCCCAGAAACTTGATTTGTTGCACAAAAAGTTTTTTGTAGGAGATAAAAGTTCTACAGATTATTAAAAGGTAAGAAAAATAGTCCTTTTAGGAACCTTTGACCTTAAGGTTCTTTGAGGATCCAAAAATGGGTCTTCTATGGCATCGCTGTGAAGAACCAGTTTTAACACTTATTTTTAATGTGTAAACATACAAACTAAAAAGTGACTAATGTAGGAAACTTATTACCAGGGACAATTGTCATCTATACAGTTTAGTGGTGAAAAAAGGTGAGTTATGCTCTAAGTTTGCTGCTATCATGCTAAAGTTTTGTGGGTGGCATTGCTATATACTATGTGTGAATGCTTATTGGTCCAGGGTCAAAACAGCCCACCAATAATATACTTTAAGGCGCAGATCACTCCTTCAATGTAAGTCTATGGGAATTTTTTACCCATTTTTTAAGTCTGATTACACAGAAAGTAGTAGCACACCAGGGAAGAGTTACATGCTCCAGTTTAACATTATTTTTCAAACCTCAAACCTCAGGTATGAGTAATGCAACAGTGATGCTTGCCTTTGAAAACACCACTAATAATTATGTATTAACCTCATAATCTGTGCAGACAGAAGTATTCATATTATTACCAATAACCATATGGAAACAACTGAAAGATTGAAACAATATTGAACTTGATTATATAAAAACACATTTTCCTTTATCTTAGATTACATTACATTTTTCTTGTAGTGGTTAGATATGATACATATAATCGCATATTCATCTTTCTTAGATATAAAAGGTACAGTAAGTATAAGATATATGGCAAAAGACATACAGATCTACTTCATATGAGTGATAATTCATGGTGAGTTTTCCATTTTGACTTTGTGTGGAGGACTAATTGTACTTTTTGAAGCTGAGGATCAGAGCCTGGCGCTTGCATTGGTTAACAGTTGGAACAGCCTCTAAAATCTTTTTCTTTGGGATATTTGTTACTTTCTAGCATGACTTACGACTGATGTAATGACAGGCAGTTCAGACCACACAGTAACTGAGTGAAGCAGTGCATCATGACTAGCTGTGTGATGTGTAACATTAAGATAACTCTTTCTGTATACCTCTGTTTGTCAAACTACAAACAGCCCTAAGGTGCAAGAAAAAGTGGGACGCAATTTGAAACGGGTTGCTGTGAAACTGCTTTCTCATTAGCTTTATTTTCTTTTCTATTTATTTTTGTCATCATTTACTCGAGCTCAGGTTCTTCCAAACCTGTAGGATTTTCTTTCTTCTGTGAAGCACAAAAGGAAAAATTTGGAAGGAAAAATGACTTTCGACCTTTATTCCATAAAACAAAAGTGGATGGTGATTTATACTGTCAAGATCCAAAAAAGGACAAAACAGCACTTGTGTGCCATATTGCCTGTCTTCTGAAGTCATATGATAGCTTTGTATGAGGACCAAAAAAGGACCAAAATGTGTTATATGCAATTACATTTGAGGACACAATACTGCTGCAAAAATTACACACTTCTCCAAGTATTGGTCTGTTCTTGACATTAAGCTATAAGACTTCAGATTATTTCTTTGGTATGGTAAGGAGAAGAGCAACTTGGACATTCAACAAAAATCTTGGACATTCAATTCTAGATCAGTGTATCTCAACTTTTTTGTTGTTTGTTTTGTTTTTTTATTACTTGTTTTGTCTTCCTTGGAAGTTTGCTGAGGCCCTCTAGTGGGCCCCGGCCCCTTGGTTGAGAAAACCAGTTTAACTAACATATTAATCATTACCTACATTGAGTCAAATCTCAAAATTTTAAACATGTCACATCTTGTTCTCTACAGTGGCACTCATATCTTCTTGCACAGTTGTTTCTCACTCAGGTGGGTGATCTTCACACCAGCAGGGGAGTCAAATGAGGACGGCAGTCAGACACGCCTCATCTCCCTTCGCACGACTGTTCACTAGATCAGCTTCATTTTTTTATCCCTTTTTCTCTCCATGTGGGTTGATAAATGTGCTTGTTAGGTTTGCTCTTGGCAGAGCTGGTGTAATTTTGGGGCTGACTGCTTTTTCAGAGCCTATAACTCCCTCCATATGGAGGGTTGGGGTGAGACGGCTCAGTGTCTCCAGCTACCAGACTGACTTCCATTCAAAGGCCGCCATCATATACACCACACTGGCCCCGCTGTTTCTAAGTTGGCAACACAAATGACATGTTGATTTTCAGCTCTGGAGACATCTGAATAGCATTTTAAATCTAAGTATGTCAACAGGAAATCTTAATTGACCCTGTTTGGTTACTTGTTCATACATGTCCAAGGTCTTATTGTGAAATATTCATCGGTACACAATATTTTTATTAGTACTTTCCTTTTCGGTTGATGTCACCAATTCCTCTTATTTTAAGCCTCTTTCCTCCAATCACCTGTCATATATTGATCACTTTTCACAATGAATACAATAAAACCCTGCCCTTCACATTTTTTTCATCATTATTTTATTAAATTAAGCATTAAGAGAAATGTGTTGTAAATGCTGTCATATTGTCTTCCCAAACTGATTCTTTTTTTTCTTACATAAAGGCTTGAAACACTCAAATACAAAAGTAAGGTCCCAAATTGGCATTATACTGCAGGTTTTGGTTCTTACCCTATATTGTTCATTTTCCTCACTACTGACACGAAAGGGAAACAAAGGTGTAAAGAGTATGATGGCTACATTGCCTTTAGTTCATTTCCCTGAGACATAGATAGCACACATAGCAGTCATCAATTATTGTTGCATTTCCCTCACCTTGCATTTAGGTGAGGTGTGGTGCCTTTCAAAGTACTTACCATCTGCATCCAAAAATAAAAATCATATTATATTTTACCCACCATTATGTTGTTCAAAACCCTATGATGTTCTTCTGTAAAGGAAATGTTAGGCAGAATGTTCAGCTTCAGTCCCTGTTTATTCATATTAAATGGAAAAAGTGTCCACATTCCTAAAAATTTCTCATGTTCCACTAAAGATTAAAAGTCACACAGATTTGGAATGACATAAAGGTGAATAAATGATGACAGAATTTTCATTTTTTGGGTAAATTAATCTTTTAAATACTGCGCCTGTGCTAGCAAAACTAATAGTAGAAAATTATTTACTTTGAATTGATTTCAAATGTTTAATATTGACCAAAAGGATTAAAAGGTGCCAAAGAAATAAACTTGTTTATTTGCTAAAAAAAAGCACTTGGGAAGTGGATGAAGAGATCCTGAAAATCCACTTTAAAAGACTCCAGACTGCACCAGCCTCACATCTGGGTGTCCTCATGTAACCTTCCTGCCTGCCTGTTTTGCCTGGTGCCCTCTGTAATGTACGGCCCATATATTCCTTTGGCTGCTGTCCACACCAATCTCACACACACACCACACAGAGAACTCACACGCACTGCATTCCACAGAAGTACGCTCATAAGAGGCCTTCAATGGGGAGGCGTCCCCTCCTCCCCCAACTTCCTCCTCTTCCCCATGTCAACACATGCCGTTTAAAGGGAACGCTGGACCACATTGTTGAGCAAAGGAACAAGATGGGGAAGAAAATCAAGGCTAAACTCAGGAGAGTTGTGAAAAAAGTGCTGTATGCCTGTTCTCATATTGCATTGAACTTTACCACCTGTTCGCTCCCGAAACCCGGAGCAAGTCCTTGAGTGACCCGACAAGGCGACTTCTGGGCATTTCAGCCATCAGTTCAATTATTTCTTGCAATTGCAACAAATGGGAACTAGTGCTTTAAAACTTTAAAGAAGTTTTACCATTAATGCATTATACAGTAAAAAAGATCTGTACTATATATTCCTTGTCTTCCAAGTTACAGTAACTTTAAATGAGTAACAGACCTAAATTTCAAATTGTCATCATTCTAAGAATGTTTCCTCAAGTGAGCTGTTAACTGCTGTGACTGGCTTATTAAATTTGTGATCTGAACTCAAGAATCAGGTCAATCCTATTTGTGAAAACAAGTTTTTTTGAATTGAACACAGCTACAATCATTTCAATATTATGGACATGCAAATTAAAGAAATAATTCACCTAAAAATAAAAATTTGCTTATAATTTATTCCCCCTCATGTCATACTAGGTGTATATGACTTTCTTTAGCTGAACGCAATCAAAGTTGTTAAAAAATATCCTGGCTCTTCCCAGCTTTGTTGTGACATTGAATAGTACAGAGATTTTAAAGGTCCAAAAAGCACATCCATTCATCATTAAATAATCCCTATGACTCCAGTTTGATAATAAATGTCTTCTGAAGTAAAATTATACATTTGTAAAAGAAAACAATTATTATTTTGAGCGTAATTAGCAAAATAAGACCTAGTGAAATCGTATTGATTACTTTTATTATAGATGGATGTGCTTTTTGGAGCTCATATTGGAGCTCATGTATTTCCAGGGTGAGTAAATTAAGAAAAGTTTAGTTGAACTGTTCCTTTAAACTGAATTAAACTTCAGTTTGGTTCTGTCCCTAACACAAAGCTGTATAGCTCAATAAGAATTTAGAGTATGAATCATATGGATCTCTTTTATATAATATTATTCTACTTGTTGCATTACTTTTTGCTTAGATACATTCATTGATGCATTAGATGCATTCATTATAATTGCACAGAAAAAGCCACCAGTACATTCTACAGAAGAGAGTGAGTCATACAGCTTTGGAATGACACAAATGTAAAATGTCATTTTACTTTAAGAGAAAGTATATTGGATATATTGAATCCAAATTCAATCCAACTCTCTTGGCTGGGTGTTTTCCAGCAGCAGGGAGATCAGGGCACGACGTCAAGATTGTTCTAGCGACGAGGCCCCAGCTGGAAGCCAGAACCATAATAGAAATCCAACACCCAGACCTGGAGAGGAGTGCATGGAGAGAAAAGTGCCAGTTCTGCACTTTTTTTCTGGCGTCCTTTACTATCAAAGCCAGGACAAAGATCCCTACAGCTTTTCACACGATTGCTTTCCACAGGACCATCTGGCTTTAGAAACCCCCAAGCTGATCACATCTTAGCACAGAGGAGGAGCCAGAAAAAACCTGAAGCCTGAGGCAGGGTGACTGAGTTCATCCTGAATAAGGGGAGACAGATATTTCAGGGGGAATAGTAAATGTGCTCTGTTTTAAGCACTTTATAAATGTTAATTAGTATTATTAAGGAAATTTCCACAGCAGCCTTTAAAAGGCTGCACTCTAAAATGTTTGCACTCTAAAAATATTGTATACCTAAAAACAAATATAAATACAATTATATAAGTATATATAGTTACACTGTTACATCAGTAATTAGTAGGTGCATTGTTAAGGGTGTATTTTTATGCACCTGAGTTTACTGTATGTCAGAGAACCTGTAGATTTTAATTAGCATGATGCATAGCAACCAGAAGTTTAGAACATTTCTGCAACACACTAATGGCTTCTGTTGACCAATGAGACTTCACTCATGAGTGCAAGTGCATGCTACCACAGTTGCTTCTGTCATAGCTGACAAATGCCATACAGTGGCTCAAGAAGTTAAGTAGTCTCTAATCTAACTTCACTTTTCTAAGACATTGATGTAGATTTTAGTAGACATATGAAGTCAATTCCCCTCAAGTTCATACAGGTGTCCTAGCGTAATTAAAACAACATAATAACTGTAGATATGGTCCACTAAGTGTCCAAAATTGTTGTTAAATAGTTTTACAGTTTTAGTTTTCAGTTGTTTGTAAAGTGTACTATTAAGAGCATTTTTATCTAATGCATTTTACATATCTAAGTCTGGCTTCAGTGTTAAGACATTTTAAATTTCCCACCAACAAAAAACAACCCTCAGAGTTTTCAATGTACACTTCTGAAGAAATAAAGAGAGACAGTCACATTCAATTCTTCATGTAACAATTTATATACACATGGCTTTTTACAGCGATAGCATGTTTCTTGTGTGGGAATGCAAGCGCAACATAGGCATCAACAGCAAAACCAGAGCTATGGCCTTACATTTCACAAACAGTTTGCTCACTGCTGACAAACTAAAATGAATGTAGATATACATATACATATGTCAGTATTGGCATGTCATCTTAACAATGTCTTTAATATAATCTCTTATAGATTACTTTCTTAACTACATAAACAAATTGCACCTTATATCATCTTTTGATTGTGAATCAAATTAGTTCTGTACATAAGTTAAGAAATGTAACAGTTTGTTTCAAAATAGATTATCTTCACGTTCAGTTCTCTCTAGGAGAACTCATTACATCTACAGACAAAGTGCAATATTTTAATTTATAGTTTTTTTTCAATAAAAATTGGTCCAAACTTCACAATCTGAAGAAAACAAAGTTTTCTCCTAAATAATTTTTTAATTATCATTTTTTTTGTTTTGCAATGTCCATATTTTTTCTACAAACTGCTGCTAAATACAAGAATAACAGTGTGTTTACAAAAAAGCTTTGCATGTAAATATTCTTCTACTCTCTAAATATACTTCATATTTTTCAGAACTATGAACTAACATCTGTGACATTAACATGACTCCACAGCTCTATAAAACATGAAATTTCAACTCATCATCTCATTATCAGTGAAAATAAACTGGAGATGACAATCATAATGATCAAAGTTTATGGATGTGCATAGGTGGGGTCACCAGCTAAATTCACAAAGCAAATGCATGTCAGATTTTGAGCTCTGTGTGTGCTCATGATGGTGGACATGATCAGTTATTGTAGTAGAGCATATCTGGTGGTTTGTTTTGTGGAGCAGTGTGGGTTATAGGTTAATGAATCCAATGATTTTATGAATTGAACACACATCTGGCAGTTTTACTGACACTGACTTGCACTGTGTGTTAACCAGGTGTAAGTATTTTTGTCCTACAAACATAATGAAAGAGAAAATGCTGCACAACACAATCCCATCCAATCAGAACAATGAGATTTCGCTGTGAGTTGAGCTAAGCACAACAGCTAACACAGTGACATAAACCAAGCAGCCAACAAAATGTCTTGCTACTTGTTGCAGTTGATTATGACAAAAACTTACATAAAAAGAGAGAGCTACACCTCCATTATCTTCTATTATCCTCTTGGGCCTGGTTATTTTACAGCAACAGTGTCCTAAACTAGCATTAACTATTAAATCTTAAAAAAATGGCCTCTTTTAACAAAACTTTAGTTTTTTCAACATTTGTTTTATATCACTACTTACTAAGTATATTTAGAATGCCAAACCGTTTTAATTAATTATTTGAGCTATCTACACCCTGGTGTAGATATTTGCTAGCCTGTTTTAAATGTGAATATAGGTGCAATAGAACCAAATCTGTTCAAATTTTAAGATGGAAATAAATAACAAATGTATAGAAAGACTAAGAGAAAAAGGGCCATACTGATGGATGTTAATTCTGAAGCTGAACAAAGCTGGAAAATCACCACAAAGTTATAGTACATGAACGTTACAGTGCCTGCAATTTGAGAGAGAAGAGAAATAAAATACAAAATATGACAATAGTGTAAATGATACACTGTGACATGAATCAATCACATCGCTTCTCCTTCAGCCTAATAAATAACAAGTCAATAACTCTCTACACTTTTATAAAAGGTAGAGGACTGTAGCAATACAGCAACAGATTCAATACAGTGGCAATGCTGTAGTTTCCTACAGCTATAGTTCTAAACTACATTAACCATAATAAAAAGGTTCTGGTGGTAGATATGGCCCTATTAAAATGCTTAAGATCAAATCCACAATTCTGAGGCTGTTTTTTAGCTTGGAATTTTTTTTGACTCAGTTCTTCAATGGACCACAACAAAGATAGTCCAAATGTAGGAACACACTGGTAAGATCTGATTAAAAAAAATTAAGGACCCCAAATTTTTGTTGAAATGCACTATACACAGCTTAATTTTAAAAATCTCAAATTGAAGCCAATAATAAACAGCAATACGAATCATTCAAATAATACAAAAAGAAAAAGAAAACCTCCAGAGTTTTACTTTAAATGCTTTTAAAATATTTCATGTATTTACAAGAGATGAAAGATGAAAGAGTAGAAAGATACAGTTCCAATGTCCACCAAAATGTAAAATGTCGGATCCAGTTTTCAAATTTACAAAACAACATTAAATCTGTTGCCCTGATTGTTGATATTATTGTATAAACTCTCTGTACACTAGTTTATAGTAACATGCTCTTTGAAAATGTGGTACATCTGGTCTACGTCAAACAAAAGGACAGAAACAAAAGTGATATGATATGCTGTATGCGACTTGGTTCAACTAGTCTGTGTAAATTTCCCTAACGTTTCCGAGGTCCTCCATGTGACCTTTTTCTAAATAAATCTATTTACAGTCATTCCTTGCATTTGTCTACGCTTGTTCCAGTTTATTTTCCCAATAAGACCAATCACAAAAGTTGTCATGAAGCGCAGCATGAATGCATTATAACCCTCTGCCTAAATTGCAGGTCAGCGTTTGGAACTGACAACACAACAGTGAAAGAGAGCTATTACCATGAGTATCATTGTTTTAAGATGTGTCTTGATGTTGAAATTGGTGGTTATACCTCATCACAGTTTGCTTTAAATGGAGAATGTGGCTGTTAAAATTATCATTGACAATTTGTGTGAACAGTGATATATGTGTTTGTTGCAGCAGATGTAAGGGCCCCAGGTTTTGCCCTGATAGGACCGCTGATTCTCTACAGCGAGAAAAAGGCAGCAAAATAAAGCTTGTTTGGCTATGGAGCACAGGCACCTGGTTTGGCACTTGGTATAAACTTGAGTCCAAATGTTTGAGAAAAAGCGTCCTTGTAAATTAGCTCCAAGTTGAGCCAATGTGCTTGGCAGTATGAGGTCGTATCGTGACCTCATCTGCTGAAGAAAGAGAAGGAATAATTGGGGGCTATGTCCTTGATGAGAGGTTAGGATGAGTGCCACTCGGGGGTTGCCATTCTCCAATTAAGTTTGAGAGTTTTTACCTAAAAATATAAAACAATGTTATATGCATTGAATACCCCCCCTGTTTGGCTATTAACTTCTACGATGCATTGATACATGCTGTCAGTGATTATGTGAGTGAAATTGTTCTTACCCAGATACCCAGCTGTGAGTGGTGGTCTTTACACTGTGTGGTGGAAACCCCTGTTGGGTAGCCATGGGGTCAAAGTTGAAGTCCAGCGATTCTCCATCCATGAGGGTGTCGTGTAAAATGGATTCCACATCGCATTCAAATCGCTCCACAGGCATGCCGTCCAAATCACTGGGCAGCTTCTCCCAGTGTTGCTGTTGGTGGTGGTGCATTAGCCCTGGGCTGCGGCCATATCCATTGCTGTTGATGCTGCAGTAAGGTGGGAGCCCTCCCCCACCACTGAGATGGCTTCCATACTGCATCTGCATGGTTGATTTAATGCTTCCAAGGCGCCCAGCAGCACCACTGTGGCTAATGCTGGCCAGGGGATGCAGTGTTCGCCCATTCATTGCCACTGATGTGGGCGGAGCTTGTCTGTGCATACTGTGTGGGTGAGAAAGGGCATGGCTGCCTCCCATAAGTTCATTCCTTGCACTGCTGTAGGGAGGCAGCATACATCCACCACTTCCATCTGACTGGGAGACAACAGTGTCCACTGAGGGCATGAGCTCTCCAGACTCCCCATCAGATGTCAAAAGCTCCTTCAGCAGCCCTGCTGTGCAGTTAAATTGGCCCAAGGATCCTGGCCTGGGACCAAAACTGGGCTTACTTTCTGGCAGAGGCTGCATTGGCATGGTGGAAAGGCTGCTCATTCCTGTCTGGCCATAGAGACACTTACGGTAGTCTTGTTGGTTCTGCTGGTTGACCGCAGTTAGGGCTGGTGAGCTGTAGGGGGAGTAACCAGGGCTGTTCTGCATAAGCGAGGAGGGTGACGATTGGTTTGATCCAGATCCAGGACCTCCGGAGGATCCCATTGATGGGTTCTTGGGTGAAAGCAAGTTAAGGTTATCCAGAAGGTTCTCCATCACATTCTCAGAACCACTGTGATCAAGGGTACTAGTCATTTCGGACAGGCTAGGGAGGGTGGAGGTCATTTTGGCCCCGGACCCAGGGCCTGGGTAGACCATGTGGACATCTGAGTCACCAAGTTCATCGTCAATAAAGGGTGAAAGACGCCCGCTCAGTGTGCTGGCATTGGAGCTGGTGCGGGGACGGAAAGCTGTCCAGGCATCAAAGTCGTCATTGCTGTGAGAGTTAGGACTGCCAGGCCACTTGCCATACTGGGAACCAGGACTGTCAGCACCTCCCTCGGGCCCACCCTGAAGAGCCAGCTATAAAAACAGAGATGAATGGAGCCAGTTGTGAGAAAATACTTGTAAAAGTAAATGTATGTGTACACTGATAGAGTACATAATGTTTATCAAAGAGATCGAAGAACATTGTGCAACTTTTACCTTTTTCTTAGCCGCACGTCCCCTGCTTTTGGCAAATTTGCTGTTGTTGTCCATGGAGGCGGCTCTGCGTCGAGGCGACTTGCCACTCTTTCCACCTTCGGGGTTGAGCATCCACCACGAACTTTTACCTGTACCCTCATTCTGTACACGGATAAACCTACTGTGCAGGGACAGGTTGTGTCTGATTGAGTTCTACAAGAGAGAGAGATAGGAAAGAAGAATGAGTGTAATGTTCGAAGTTTGCCCTGTTCCCGTAAATTCCCCTTTTGACGGTAAATCAGCAGAGTGCAAATCCTCATAGCAGCTGTTTTCTATTAAACTCTGTCTTTTCTCTTCCCCTCCTCTTTTTTCTACTTAACCTTTTCTTCACCTAGATGCATCATTTTGTCATTCAAAGGAGACCTGAGGACAGTTTTCCTTGAATGTCAGCCATTCTTATAAACATAGTGAAGCAAATATTTGCAAATTGGTCTCTGGGGTATGTGGAAATACAATAGGAGAATCGCTTTAAGTGTTTTATTAAAGTTAAAGTTTATAAGTGCATTATGAAAACACAATTCAATTTTTTAACAAAACTGATATTCCTATTTCAAGTCTTAATCCTTGGTTTAGAACTGAAGTGAGAATGAACTAATCTATACAATTACATAGTTGTCTTGGTTTAAGTCACTAAACATATTTGTGATGCCTGCTAAGCCATTTGGGCCAACCTAGCAAGAACCCACAGAACACTGTGACCACACAGAACAGCCTAGCAAGAACATAGCAATTTGCTAAAAACATAGCAACTGCATAGCAAAACCCTGGCAACATAGCAAAGCCGTTTCCTTTAGAAGAACAGATAAACAAACAGAAAAACAGGCCCAAACTGTTTTTTTCTTATTAACTACATACTTGAACTTCATTACTTAGCAATATAACACTTGAATAGAAACCTTTCTTAAGGCCTTTCTTAAGGCCTGATTCTCCACTCTTGTCAATGGACAGTTTACGGCCACTGATGCAAATTTAGCTCTTTGAAGAGTCCACATCACATAATGTCTGGCAAACACAGGTAAACATTCAGCTTGACATAGGCACATTACCTATGTTGTCATGGTGATCTCAATCATTCGGACCATTTTCCCTAGAGATGAGGAAAATGGGGGTTTTTAAAATGCTGGCCTAATGCCTCCTGTGTCTAATTTAGAGTTGTTAATGGATAGTTCCAGGATGTGATGGCAGCTTAAGATGGTCTTTGTGGTTGTTTGTGAACTAAAAAGCTTCATGAGGCACATGTAGAGGCACATGTTTTTTTCCTTTTTTTTTGGTAAATCTAGATCATAAATCCTACAGTGGCTGTAAAGTTTCAGATATGGACTGTGTGCTTAAGAGCACTGTCTGCTTAAGATGCAAACGTTAAGTGAAAGAAGATTTCTGTAGTATTGACAGACAGAATGTTGACCGTTGGCATAAAGTCTAGTTCATATTGCAACCTATTCTGGTCAAGAACCACCTGCTTTAAAAGGAACAGGCTGTCTGACTCGAAAATGATCAATCAGAATAGTTTTTTTTAACATGATTTTAGAGGCAGTGAAATCTGAATTTGGACAGTGTAATGATTCCCTTAATTACTCTTGCAAAGTTCCTACTTATAAGACTGGAAGTAGTAATTGTAATGTGAAACGCATTCAAGTCATTTTGGCCAGAGTGAAATGAACGTTTCTTTCTATTTGCTCTTTTTTTTGACTAGTACCAATTTGCTTACAAAGTGATTCTTTACTTGACACTCCCTAAAAAAAATCTAAAAAAAAAATTGCACCAGACTGCACCACTGCACCCATCCCATAAATACAACCATAAACACCAAACTATGACTTAATGTGAGCAATGTAATGATAAAGCGGGATATACTGTACTAAACTCCTTAAAAGAATTTCTTCCAACAATTAAACTTGTAAACATGACTGTTTTTCAGCATGCAGATATACACCCTGACTCCAGCAAATTGTTCACAGCCAGCCAATCAGATTAAAAATGCAGATTTAAGCCTGCTATTACCATTTTTGTGTGCAATATGCACCAGATGGGCCATGAGCGTGGAAATATTGCAAATTTAGTCAATGTGTGTCAACCACTTACAAAGAGAAAAAGACCCCAAAGTTAAATCAATGGCAACCTGACACACGAAAAAGCAAAAAGATTCTTTTCAACTACACGCAACATGAATCTAAAGCATAACAGTATCAACTAAAGTACAACACTGCACTAACCATAACACTGTCCATCTGTCCCAAATTTAAAAATCATTTCCACACATGGTAGGACTGTAAACTCAGTGACACTGCTCTTCATGTCGTGTGAGTTTGCATGTCGTGTGAAATGGCTCCATGGTGAAATAATCTTGGCTATTGAGCATGTATACTATAACAAATTCAGCCACATCAGAAGATTTCCTGACTGTTTTATTGCAAGTGCAAGGTTTTGGAGTACAGGAGCTCAGGGGGTCTGGGGAATACCAGGGTAGAATGCGGCATTCTCAGAGGGAAGAGTCTGGCAGAACAACCTACATGAACGTTGCCAATCTTCTGGATGTGGACTCTTGTTGTGTGCTATGAAAGTGTTCGTGACCTAGTGGTGAACTAATAGAATGCTGGTTCCTTTTCTTTCAATACTGAAGAACGATGAGAAACTAGAGCTACAAGGGTGGTTATTTAACCTTTTGGAATGCCTCACGAAATATGTAGACCTGTCGTCTAAATAGCACTGGTCAATGAGCTGTTCCATACCACGGAGAATGTCCTGAAAACAAAAAATTACAGAAAACCCAAGTGATATCAAAGCATGGTCATCCTGTGTGTAGGTCAGCAGCTTCCTCCCGATTGACACATTTTAGTTTGTTTTGACAATAGTTGATGTATTAGTGGCAGGAGAACACAGGGACTTCGACATTCCAGCTAATCACTGTGTTCAAAGTTCAAATGTAATGAGAGCTAGCCCAGCAGTATCTTTCTCTATCTCTTCTGGTACACAGAAAGTGGGATGCTACGGTGTCCCAATCCACATTCCTGTTTGTGGTTACCAAACCTCGGCCATCATTCTTGTTGTGTGAAGATCCTGTAATATCAGGTTTACAACAATACTGTCATTCCACAGATACCGCAGCAGTACACACAATGACACAACGTTATATAAAACACAGCAATTTTTGGAGTGTTATGGTCAAGTAAGAACACAATGTGTCATCAATGCACATTTATCATATCATATCTTGGCGTACAGTATGAATGTTTATATTTTTATTCTCAGAGTGATATATTCTGCTGCCGTGATGAAAAGCTCATCACATGACGATAACTAAAACATACGTTGAAACTAAAACAATATCAATGCATGAATTGCGCAATACTATTATGTATTTTTGATTTTCCGGTAATACTGATTGTCAATTGTTTTCGATATGATGCAGTGGTGCTCTAAAATTAGAGTGCACTATTGTCCATCCCTTACAAATATTTACCATGGTAGCCATAGTTTCTCCACAATACTATTGTCACTGCACTTACTAGTGGTGTGTGCTAAGGCAAGAGCCCTCCAAAAAAAATGACCTCTATGGATCGGATATTGATAGACATGTTCACAGAACACCCTAATAACTGCATAGGAACACCCTGGCAACTACCCACAACAATCTCTGCAAGGGTTTGGCATATGCAAATGAAAAATCTCAGCATTTTATTATTTTACAGTAATTTTACAGTAGTAAAAGTATGGCATTTTGGCAGAAACTATGGTCACCATGGCAAAATTTTGTAAATGATGTAGCGTTCATGTACTTTAAAGGATGCTGAGGTAGTGCTGAATGTGCTGAAGTTTTAGAATGTGGAATGACACACAGCATCATCCAATTTACTGCTATTAAAAAATACTGATTTCACAGACACTGATTTCAAGCCCCTGTGGCAGGAAAAATGAAGAAAGTCAACAGCAGGAGCCAAACACAGGAAGTGACCACATAAAAGAGGACCGTCACAGGAACCCAGGCTCACTTCCTGTCTTTCATGAAGCAGTGGTTGTGTATTTGAGCATGCATGTGTGCGTGTGGAGAGAGGACTGGAATGCCCATGCCATAGAGCTGAGCTGGGGGTGGAGAAAGTGAGCTGGCCTACTGCACTCCTCCTCAATGTTGGCAGACTTCTGTTTAGCACTGGAGCCAGCCACAGTGATTCTCACTCCAGAGAGAATAAACAAAGCCCTACAGACCACAGACACAACTCCAGAGAGCTCAGCCACAGCCAGAGCAGAGCTCACTCCACTGCCCTCCTTAAATAATGGAACCTTAATACGTGCCTTATAATGTCTTAAAAACATATGGAGGTCCCAAACCATAAAGCCAAAAACTTTAGAGCAACATAGTCATATTAAATGGTTTATATATTAAATTTATATATAAAAATATTTATAAATACTAAAGTCCATTGTCTTCAAGCGAGTAGTTAAAAAACACCTCTGTCTGAATATAATTGTGCTCCAAATCTGAAAATGAGTGCGTAACTTTCTGAATGATCACAACCAAACATGTATTGTTGTAATTAAATGACCTTTTTAAGGGTTTTTAATCACAAATATTCTTTTATTTTGTATGTCCAACTGTTTAAACCCATGTTCCAGCTAGCATTTTTTCATTTAAAGCTAGCTAAACTCATCTCAATAGAATGTGAATGGCAGTGCTAACAGATCACTCACTCCGGGTTTCCTTGACATACAGCATTTTTTCACAGTGTGTGTAGCAGGTTGGTTTGATCATGGTTTACATCTTTGAGCATGTCTCTGTATACGCCAATGTGAGCAGTTTTCTATGATGCAGTAAATGCACATTTGTGTGTGTCAGTGCGAGCGTGTCACTGTAAGCTCCAGCAGACAGCTGGAGGTCATGTGTTTGAGCCAGTGCAAAGCCAAGGACATAGAGTCCCATTTCTATTTCTCTCTCGTCTTCAGTTCTTTGCTCTGAAGAGCCTGAAAGACCACCCTGTTCTAAAGCTTTTACCTCTCTCTCTCTCTCTCTCTCTCTCTCTCCAACTCATTCCCTCTCTAAGCATTCAATATTTACTAGAGTTCTGAATCACAACTGGTTCTGTTTTTTAGAAAATGCTTTGAGAATAAGACCATGTATAAACTGATTTATGAGTCTGCAGGCTCACCTAAATGTGAACAGAGAAAAAAAATGTTCCTTATTAAAACAGTCATAATTAATCCTCAAACTTGTCATACTAATTGTTTTTCAGCAAGGGTCTGAGCAGATATTACCTGAATTATTGCAGGTCAATGCTGTCCATCCTCATATCTGACTCAAAAAAATAATCTATTTGTATAGACCTCTGACTTTAACGTTACCCCACATTTTATATTTCACTAGGTCCTTAAGTAGGCCTATTTTTGTTTGGTTTATAGTTTAAAACTATTATAGGGCGTTTTTTTTTGGTGCTAAATGAGTTTTTTATGAAATAGTTAAGGAACAGAAATCATTTAGTGGAAATGTAGTCGAACCGTAATCAATATTCATTAAAATTCTGCCCTGGAAGACACGCAAAGCTCATCTGGAGCGTAGGCCGGCAGACTCAGAAGGAGCAACTTTTACATAAGAACCAAATGTCAAACTGTCTGCATTTTAAAATAAAAAAACTCCACAGGAAGAGATGCTGGAGAAGAACTGAGGCCAGTGTGACTCAGACGTTGCCACATGAGAGAGCTGTGTTAGTGGATGAAAGAAATGTAGATGTCTCCAGCCAGCCCTTCATATTCAGACATCCGAACAGACTGAAAAAACACTAACTGTATGCGATGATTTTGATAAGATAACCTAGATCTTACTGGGACTTAAAAGCGGTTTTGGTAGCAAATGTCATGACAGATTGCAGGAGAGAAGCGAATGGCAGTGGACCCCTTAAAGTCTTCATTAAAGAACAAAGCCTACCCTAATGCGAGGGTCTGATTATGTATTAGTTTGGAGCCTTGGACTCATGTTGGGTCATGTCTGGTGTAGACAGTGATGTCTGTTGACAGACGTTAAGAATGTGTGAGTGTGGTTAGCAGGAGACGGAGAGAGCGCCCAGACCTGTCATTAGCTCATCACTAGCTCAGCAGGTCTCAAATGTACTAAGTATAGCCCAAGCCCCAAAAGCAAGCGAGTCAGGTGAAAACAAAGCCAACCATTTCAACGTTAACCCTGGAGAGACCTAAATACCCCTCTACAAAATTTTCAGATACCTGTCGGTATGTGTCTGTTTTTATGAAATGAAAAGTGAGGGTTCTGAAATCTGATTAAGTGAGCCATGTTTAACGTCATTAGAAATCATGCTGTATCAAAACTAAATTCTGTATCAGCTGAATTCACTTTGAATGATCATAAATGATCATTATGATCACTCTCGGGTACATGTAAACAGGCAAATGTCAATGATAATGAAAGATATTACTTGCAGTAAGAATAGTTTATTGTTATGATTATGCATTTGGCAGATGCTTTTATCCAAAGCAACTTACAGTACATTCAAAAGTTATACATTTTGCCAATACATGGGCTTACTAGGAATCGAACCCACAACATTTGCTCTACCAACTAAGCTACAGGGACACTGATTACTGCTCATTTTTAACAAATGCAATTATATATTGAAGTTTATTCTGATTTATATAACAATATAAATACGCATTATGTTTAAAATTCACTGCACCTGTTCCCCATGGTAACCTCGCGGTAATGCATAGCCTCTTTTGGCTTACTGCCTTTATGAATAACACAGTCAACATATAATATAAGCTCATGCCTTTCTAGGTGTGTCATGTGTGACATCTTCACAAGTACAGTAACAGGTGGTGTTAAACTTGAACTTTTAAAAATTCTGTGGCTTGTGGCTTCCCAACCAGACATGACACTACTGGATGACTACGTACGTCAAATAAGACATGCTCATTTCATGAATACACACTACTGTATACTAAACACTTTTCTGATGAATAGTGTAGTAGTAAAAGTCTTTATTTTCAATATATTTTAAGACTGTAGTCACGCTAGACAGCATATTTCAGTTGACAAAGAATGAGAATAAAACTGTGAACATACAGTGCATGTCATTTGTCTCAAAGCTAATGTAATTAAACTCAATGTTTTATGACTTGTAGTTCATGTCTGACAGCTTTGAGGTCATCTGCTAGCATCATCCTTAACACTGACAGCATTACATATACATACATATTACAATTCGCAGTCGCTCTTTTCCAGACAAACAGGGCAAAAATAAAAAGTCATCCTACACTACACAGATTTCTGTCCAATGAAATGATCTTTAGTGTGTGATTTAAACATTTAAACAGGAATTAAATCAACCTGATAAAGAAAACCATTAAGTTGTTGCATGTGTCACAATTTATATAAGACTGGTTCTGCATACCGAAATTATTTCTGCTTGTGTTTTTAAATTAGGTTTAATAAACAAACTGCACTTTGCCTCTTATTTGCTTTACATTAAATATGTTTCTGACCTGACTCTGGTCTATACCAACATGGATAACCTTGAGACTACTTTATATCATACATTGTCTTTTCAGTATCTCTTTAGTGATTTTTTGTTTTTTGCTTTGAAGATCTTAAGGGTGTAATTTGAAGAAATGACTATCTTCTAATCTAAAGGCTGAATATGTTTCCTTGTGTCCTTTAAAAAAAACAAAACATGCTTTAGATCAAGGTAGTTCTTCAGATACAGGACTGCACACTCAGCAAAACAGAGAGAGAAAGAGAGAGAGAGAGAAAGAAAGAAAGAAAGAAAGAGAGAGAGAGAGAGGTGGATGGATGAGGAAGTTTAAAAAAACATTTTGATAGGAAAACTGAATAATGACTTTAACAGATGATCTGACGCATCTAGGGAACCATTGAATCCTACAATTATTTTTTAGTTGCCAAATACACACACATTCACAGTCTGAGATATTAAGTAGGAATATCCCACATCTGATTTTGAGGGGAACAAAACATCACTATGCTAGACAAAATATTTATTGTAACATTTGAATAAACACACTGCAGTGATCCCAAATATATTTTGTTCTGATACATCTGCTATGTTGGCATGTATGTTCTTTTACCTATCACGTTCTAATAGCAGCCAAGTGTTGCTAAACAAGTACCACAACAAGCAGCTTTCTTGGTAGTATGGCACTTACCAAAGAGTTTAGCGCCAACCACATTTAACTTTTCTAATCTGACCAGCTCCAGTTGCATTATGGGAAATCTACTTCAGAAAATCATCATGAGTACCAGGTATTCAGACATCCACCTCATTTGGTGTACTGCTTTTTGCACACCGTAGCAGAGGAGGATGCAAAAGTAATAATATGCAGCGTGACTTTTTCAGACCTTTGCCAATTCCAAACATTTTTACATTTTTTAGACATCTATTTTTTGTCCCAGTTCTCCTAAAGATTCAGCAAAATAAAATGATGCCACGTTTCATAAATAAGGGAATTCCCTGAGCTGGCAACGCGAATGGAAATCCAAAAACAATAGCCGTGCCAAGTTCTGTCTGTTTTAAAGTTATCGTTCAGCTGTTCGTTTTTTATTCAGCTCTCACTGGGTGAATGCCAGAGACATCTAAACCTGCAAAGTGGGTGCCAGTGGTTCATATCATCTGTTCAAACAGGGCGCAGGGTTTGTCTTTGAACAGTGTAAGCATGCAGTTGCATGGGTAGATTATACAGAGACTGGAATAGATAAGAAGCCCACACAAGTATATCTTTGAACGCAGGAGACATTGATTTATTGCCACATTAAAGTGCAATCACACACACACACACACACACCCACACACACACACACACACACACACACACACACACACACTCTTTTCCACACACTGAGTTACAGAGAAGCAGCAATACATGGTATCACCCATACACTCACTCCCTCACACAAATACATTTTCACACACTCCCATATCACATCCATACAGTCCTGAATGTTTCTGA
>JAZGTK010004893.1:0-23445 GCA_036877625.1 Ambastaia sidthimunki
TCTGTCTGTCTGTCTGTCTGTCTGTCTTTCTGTCTGTGCACAAGTAAATTGCATCAGCTCTGATTTTCCCTTCAATACTTTATACACAATAATGGCGTCACGCTGTAAATGTGAATGCATGAGTTTTGACAGTTACTGCCCTGGTCTCTTCATTTATCTGTATCAGTCACTTCTGCTCAGGGTATGAACTGTGTGCAGGTAACTGTATAATGAGTGAGTCGTGAAAGGGTTATTTCTGGTGCATTGCAAGTATCATCAAACCCACCCTCCTCCCGCACGCCCCTTAGCTACATCTGTAGCTTAACTGGCGGGTGCACCCATCCCAGTTCTGCCAACACACACACACACACACACACCGCCGCCCCTCCCACACACACACACACACACACCCGGGACTGCGCTGCCGAACGCCCGTCAGTCGCGAGACGCACGACGCTCCGTTAAAGTGACCCGAATCTGCACACGGTACGTATCGCTTTCTGTCATGTGCGGTTTTTAAGCGTGCATTGCGGACAACTTTGTCGCAGTGATCGATGCATGCAGTCGAATCAGACCGTCCGGATCATCGGACGCGTCGCTTTGCGAGACCGGAGGTTGCGCATCCCGTTTATTTGCGGCATTATTAACGTTTCGCACGTTGCATGAGTGCATTGAATGCGAATTAAACGCCAGACAATAGCGCAAATCCACCTGCGACATATGTGTCGGGCAGATTGCGTTATCCAAACTAACTGGATTAATTTAAGGGGACGGGATGGAGGACGCATTGGTATTCGTGACCGGATCAACTTTTGTGTTGCGTTGAAGAAATTTAACAGGTTGTAAAACGGGAGAAATTGTCTGTGTCTGACGCGACCGACGGCTGAAGTTACTGTCTTTGTCATTTTGGGTCGTGATTCATTGCCAAATGACGCACTTTTGCGTGGAAAATAGGTATTTATTAAACATTGCATTTGTTAAACGTGTAAATATGACCATTATTTATGTGTAAAAGTTGTGCGCAAGTTGCATTTGAAATATTGATGCAAAGAGTTTGCGGATTTTTTGACTGAATGTTTTTCATGGTTGTTGCATTGGCTGCGAAAGAAAATCTGAAATAAAAAAATGCAAGCGCATATCTCAAAAGCAAGCGATGTGTCTATATAGACAGCTAGTAAAAATGCTGTCTAGGTAGGTAGCTCGGTAGGTTTTGAGACGCAGCCCCTGATTCATTTGCAGCTCAGTGACTCAGCTCTCTCTCTCTCTCTCTCTCTCTCTCTCTCTCTCTCTCTCTCTCTCTCTCTCTCTCTCTTTGTGATATGTTTGCAATACGTTTGTGCATCTGGCCACAGATGGACTATTAAACCCGTCGAACTAGTCTTCGCCTCGTTTAGCCCAGCTGACATTTGCAACTAGTTATACCTTAAACTGCTCCGATATATATATATATAATTGGTAGTTGGAATTGGTAGTTTAAAGCCATGTTACAGCTGATACTAGCTGAGTTATGAATGCATTGCTTTATCAGTTATTTATGCTTTATAGTGAGGACTAGTTTAGGTTAGTTTACCTTTGATCATTTCCTGTCTGGGAGGTTTTAAACAGAAAAACAGCCACTAAACTGACATCAGTTGTAGCTGAGTCACTGTCCTCTTGGTACCATTATAGTATAAAGTAAAGGGCACCTGATTTGGAGTTTGGGCCCTGTACATAAAAGGCACATAAGGGCATCCCAGCTGACAGGGAACGTTCTCAGAACATTGGCTGACGCCCTCTAAAAGCACTTGCAGCGTTATCAAAAACGTTTTTGCAATAATGATAGTGCAACTTTTTTAAACATTATATATCATGTATATATCATGTATATCAAAAACATTATTCTTAATTTGTTAGTGGAATGTTTTAAAAACATAAAAAAATGTTGTTTTTATAGCCAACCAGTAACGTTAATAATTAAAAATCTAACATATCTAACATCTAAAAAACTGGATGTTTTTAACGTTGCTAGAACATTAAAGATAACGTTAACGTTTTTGTTACGTATAGAAACATTAGGGGAATGTTCTTATAACCTAAAGTAAGCTGGGCTGTCCAAAAAAATGGGCCATTGAAGACGCTGGCAGACTAGAAAGGGGCTTTTACCAAATGACTCACTTTTTATTCCACTTGACTTTGGAACATACTCAGAAAAGAACGGCTGCTTTTAGAACTTACTGATTACAGTTTCCACGGGCAACACAATAGCTGTGTTCCAAAACCTAGTGAGTTCCCTTCAAAGGTGTCACAGTCATGCTCCTGATACAAAGCCTGTGTCAAAAAGTGCATTTATTATTTAGCACGCTATGTGTAATGTAAATATTTATGCATGCTAAAGTATTGTGTTGTTTCTGTTCTTAAAAGACAGCTGCCTAGGTAGGCAGTAGGGCAGTGAGGAGGCATGTAGGGTTTTGGGACACGGTTAAGGAATAGTCAGCCTAGAAAATATTAGAAACTCGACTTTGGACTGACTGGATAATCTTTCCGGATTAAAGAGCGGTCAGTTGAGACAAAGAACCTCACAGTGGTGGATTAATTAGCAGAACGACCCAAACAGCTCCTGTCTGCAGTTCTGATGCGTTGCTGTCAATATATGGGTGAAACTGGGCTCTGTCCACTACATCCGTGCTTGTTTACTGGCAGTAAATAGTAGCAGTATTCAGTATAACAGTATTTATACAGCGTCAGCTCATTAACCTGTTTAAATGTACAGTACAGCTCTTTATGTAACGGTAGTTAAGTTTATAGTAAAGCAGCTTTTGAAAGATTGTGAGCGACGAGGGAATTTTAACCCTCTCCGTGCTTTAGGAAAACCGTCTAATGATCTTTGCATGGGTTACGTGCGCCGTGTAGCGCACGTTTAAATAACTCTTATTGAGTGTATAGCACTCCCAGCAAACAATTAGGTTGTAGGAACGTTTCGGTAACCTTAGTCGATGTTCTAAGAATGTTCCCTGTTAGCTGGGATTGCTCCACTGTAATCAAAGCACCTCATAGCATCTTTATATAATAAATTCAAGGGCAGTAAAAGCACAATGTTAAGCTTCATGAATGAGGACTGATCTATAATAAGTGAAAATCTATACAAAGTGAAAGTGACTTAAATACACACGGCACTATTTCAGTAAGACAATAAGTGCCTGTTTTTTTACATAGAACTGTCTAGTAATTTCACCCCTCAATCTTTCATTCTTTGTTAAAGGTGTGTTGGTGGATACAGCGTGTGGGGGAGAGCAAAAATGGCAAAAGTTGTGTAGGTGAATTTTCCTCTTATTTCGTTGTAGTTCTGCAGTGAGAATTCATGCACTGCTGAGAACGACTAACTGTGGCCCGAATTAGCCTGTAATTGCTGCTTGTTACGAGATCTTTTAACCCATTATTTTGTTAATCACAGAGTTCGTCTTAGGATCATTTTGGTATTAAATGATATTTATTGGCACAGATGTTTGTTGATGTGACAGGTTTCCAGCGCTAACCGATTGGTCAGTCCACACTAAATATGAAATTATGACACACTCTCAGCCAATCAGAAAACATTTGATGTTTAATGACCAGTTTAGAGCATTTTAGACCAATGGCGTTTCATCGTAAAGACCTTGCATACATTTGTTAACAGTCATTTAAAAATCTTATTTTAACATTAAATGAATTATGTATAAATCTTTACATTATGTAAATTACATAGTAATCTTTTTGTATTTCCTAAATGTATTCAAATATTCAGTTATTTAGCTGATCAATATAATCCAAGACACTTGTAGGACGTTAGGAGAACGTTGTGGGTACAACGTCAGCGTTGTGCAGTCTCCACAGTGCAGGAGAAACATCCAGCGCTTACGTATTTAGAACAACACGGTGGTGGCTTCAAATGCTAATGAACGGCTGTGTGGTGACATGATCTCATAGTTGGCTCAGCTTCCAGCCAGAGTTTTCTGGCCCCCCGGGAAACAGTGATACAACACCAAAAATCTTCTCTCCCCCCTTTTAATCCTTAAAAACTAGCCTCCTTCCTACCTCTCTCTCTTTCTCTGTTACTTCTTGGACTCTGTAAAACAGGAAACACAATATTACTGTAGTTAGTGCTCAGTTGCTACAGTACCAGCCAGAGAGGTCATATGCAAATCAGTCCTGAAAGCACAACATTCTCTTATTATCATTGGTCAGCAGCGTGTTGCGGTGGCCACGCCCACACCCAGGTGGCTCTGTGAGACTCAGTGACACAGTTCTGCTAAAAGAGGCTTTAAAATGCTTAACAGCAGATTCATTCCACACCGCCAAATCACAGGACTTGGATTACCGGAAGAAAGTAGGACATTTTCCTCTTGTGTAGGTCCGACAGGAAGGGCCAATCCTAAAGTCCAGGGAAACATCAGACAGTAAACAACAGCGTTAAACAGGAGTTACAGACAAGTGTACTGGGAACTATATAATAGTACAATGTGCAATTCAACATCAAAATTTATCATCTGCTTAATCATTAATTATCAATAACAAACATCGCTTTGAATATTTGCTCATTATTATAGTCTTCCAATCTATTTACATCCCACCAGTGCTCCACCACCAAAGCAGCATTAGCTCTCTACATGCTAGCAAGCTAGCACCTGTGGCCTATGATACCTCATGCATGCAAAAGAAATGCAGTGATTTTGCAAACCCCCAGTGTTTTCTGCACATACAATTGCTTGTTCCAGAGGGGAAAAAATGATTTTTGTTACTAATAAAACACCATCGAAAGACATTTTCCACGGTTTGGAAGGTTATTTGCTCTCAGAAGCCCACAAGACAGTGGTGCGACTTTTAGATGCTCGGCTAAGGCGATTTTGTTCCCAAACTTCCTTATGCCTCAATCTCTTGGGTGACCATATCTAGAGCAAAAAATCTGGAGCAGTGCGGATACACGGTCTTCTATCATTGCATAGGCGAAGTTTATTTTAACTGAACGCCCTCATTTTAAGAGTTCATGAGCGGATATTTATATCAAACAGGTCAGGTGACTGCAGTGAGGAAGAACTGAATTTTTACACCGAGACCGTCTTAGTTTGTGGAGTTAAAAGTAAATCTTAAATTGATAATCGTCAATCTTTCAGCTACCTTTGGAAGGTTAACGTGTATTATTTTTTGGTGATTGTGGAAAAGTGTCAAAGAAATACTTTGAGAATGACAACCAGCTAAACAAAACCATTTGAAATTAAGGACATAAACCAAATTGCTCCGTGTCTTTTAGCCTGGAGGCCGTCTATAAGAGCTTTGAGCAAATGAACAGAGCAAACATATTGATGACTCATTCTTTTCATGTATTTGTTTAATCTAATGTTCCCTATGGTAATAAGCTCCTCCCCCTAATACCACCTGTCTCTGACTAGCAAAGCATGGTTCATGATATAAACCACAACCTACCGGTCCCTCAAACTTCCTGTTTCAACAGGAATTACATCAACTATATAAATGTCATTATTTAACACAACGGGTATGTGAAAATCAGGCTTGGCAAAAATACCTTTCTTAGGCCTCGTGCTTACTGTCTAGACAGTGTTCGGTAAGAATGCATGTGTAATTATTTTTATCAGCAGTCTTTGTGAACACCTGAAGACTTTTAATGTTTTCATAGGACAATATAAAGAGGGCAGTTCATGTATTTGTTATAATGCTAATAGCCCCATGTTGCTCTGGGCATCGTGTCTAGGGCAAAACACAGACGACAGAGGAGACACAGTGTTGATTAAGACACTCTCCAACCTTCTTTGTTCCAAACTTTTTGTCACTCAGACGACACACTGATGCTCTGCAGAGAACAGCAGGGGCGGAGCTACCGAAGTTTGCTGTTACCGTGGCAGCCAGTATTATTTGCATTGGGTGCATGCTGGTGAAATCTGTCTCACTCGTCTTCACATATGTTCTGGTTTCACTGCTGTGCTTCTACCTCAGACCATCTGGCTGATAGAAACTGAGCTGGGCTTATTCCACTTGGTCCAAACTCCAGATATGCTTGTTCAGCAACCCTCAGATCATCTCACTAATTTTTCCAGACACCCTGATTTTATAACATCTTATGTGAATGAAAAATAAATGTGTCTAGACTTTTGGGCCATTGTAAAGTCCTATATTGCATTTGTATCATGTGATTAGCCTCTATTAACTTTGTGTAGATATCCTCTTATAGTTATTTACAGTTTAAATCCCATCTCTGGCTGTACTCCAAACATTCATTATCTCATTAAAAGAACTCTTGCAGGACTGTCTATGAAATACATTTACAATATGTCCATTAGCACAAAGATAGTCTTTTTAGCTCTTTATATATGTATTTATCTGCTTGGTTCTAAAATTGTTCCTTTACATAGTACATTTTTAATTTGTATACACAAAAACATAAATAATTTAGGAATTATAATGAATACCTCAAAATTTAGGTGACCCATACACTGAGTTTGACCTCTGCATTAAACCCATCCAGTTGAGTTGTGAAAACTCAGCAAACCATGAACATACTGGCTGTAACTGGGCTGGAAGGCCCATATCAGTTGTTTCCTACCAGCATTTGTAATCAAATCGGTGACCTTCTGTTTACCATCTGTTTCTGTAAACATTAGGCCACAACTGCCCCCCACAGGTCACAACTGCCCCAAATAGAACATGCCTCCCCTCCAGTTAAAATGGTACACCCCTGCTGTAGGCCTCAGTTGGTTCAGGAGTCCCGTCCTAAATTATTGTAAATTGATGCAGGTGATCAGTTTCACTTTCAGTGTTTCTCCTGCTTTAATTTCGATTAGCATTTATCAGTCATACAGCTGATGTCAATGGATTTTTAATGAATAAGTCAATGCATGTTGTTAAGGGACAAGCTTTTGAGGATTAAACTAGGGATGCTGTGTCAGGCATTTCAATGAGAATGTCCTCATTTAGCCACTGTGTTTCCAAATGCAATTTAAATAATGACTACCTAGCGTTTACCGTTTTCTAGTAGAGTAATAACGCCTCAGTTGTGGTCACAGATTCATTTCAGACTGCTTGGATATTGACAGCTTCCCCTCAATGTTTTTGAAAAGGCAACAGAAAGCATCATCACTTCTAAGGGATACAGACTGGCAAACTGTTTACTGTCTTTTCGAAGCTTAAACCTTAGAAGTTTATATCTTTATTTATGTGATTAAAGTATCAAACAAAGTCAGATTTTTCTTGTGTATCTGTACATCTTTATTAGATGACACTTTCAAAATGTGAAAAGGCCAAAATAATTTAATGAAAATTTATGTTTTTTCAGGACAAAGGACTCTGCACCACAAAAGTGATGTTCTTGAGACGGTTGTGTTGGTAAACCCATCAGAAGATTCTGTTGTGTCTGAGGTAATTTTAAACAAACTCTCTTCGGGACAAGGTGCTCTTTGTGTTTCTGACAAAGACTGATTAATGGGTTTGATGTCACACTAAATAACCTCTTTGAAGCACAACCTTGTGATGAACTTGCTGAAAACAGACGGACTATAATAGGGTAATGTGTTTTAAATGCCCTCTATGTCTCTCTTCATGTCCCAGATCCATTATCTTTTATCTGACCCAGCTGTGCACAAGCTACTGGTCCTGAGTGGGCAGAGCTCTGACCAAGGTGACCTGGTTCTACAAACTGGGGTGTTCAGTCATCAAACCTTCTCACGTCTGTTTGCTGATCCTGGGGTGAGTTTAGATCATTTTAACAACCTAATTACAACACAGGACATATAACATATCTGATATATAACATTATTCTATGACTCTTGGTTGATGTTAAACTGAAAAAAAAAACAGAAACATTGCTTTGATTGTTTTGAATTTATTTTTATTATGTAGGTCAGTAATCTGGTTAAAGCCAGCCCTGGACAGCGGCCTACACTGACTGTGTCCTGCCGTGGTGAGGCAGGCTGGAGCTCTCTGGGCCAACAGCACAGTATTAGGGAGTTGCTGAACTACAAACTGAATCCTGAGCCCATACTCCATAAGATGGAGGGGGTCACCGAGTTCACAGAGTACATATCTGAGACTGTGGATGTACCATCCCCATTTGACCTTCTTGAGCCTCCCACCTCTGGAGGATTTCTAAAACTCTCAAAGCCTTGCTGCTACATCTTTCCTGGTGGACGAGGGGATTCTGCCCTTTTTGCTGTCAATGGCTTTAACATTTTGATTGATGGTGGCTCTGACAGAAGGTCATGCTTCTGGAAGCTTGTCAGACACTTGGATCGCATTGATTCTATCCTTCTTACGCATATTGGTGCAGATAATCTTCCTGGGATCAATGGACTTCTCCAGAGGAAGGTTGCAGAACAAGAGGAGGAGCAGTCTCAAGGTTCAACCACCTACAGCGACTGGATGAAGAACCTAATCTCTCCAGAGCTTGGCGTGGTGTTCTTCAATGTACCTGAGAAGCTTCGCACATCAGAATCAAATTTAAAAGTCAAGCGAAGCATTGAGGAAGCCTCTCTTACACTGCAATACCTCAACAAGTTAGGAATTAAACCTGAGCCTTTATTTCGCGTGGTCAGTAATACAATTGAGCCTATCACTCTTTTTCACAAAATGGGTGTGGGCCGGTTAGACATGTTTGTCTTAAACCCTGTGAAAGACAGTAAAGAAATGCAGTTTCTTATGCAAAAGTGGGCAGGTAACAGCAAGGCTAAAACTGGGATAGTGCTTGCCAATGGAAAAGAGGGGGAAATATCTGTTCCATATTTGACATCCATTACTGCTCTTGTGGTGTGGCTCCCTGCCAACCCCACAGAGAAAATTGTAAGGGTCCTGTTCCCTGGAAATGCACCACAGAACAAGATTCTTGAAGGACTTGAAAAGTTGAAACACCTTGACTTCTTGCGCTATCCGGTAGCCACGCAAAAGGACATCACTTCTGGGCTCTCTCCAACAGCTGTAAAACAAACAAAGTTAAAGCAAAGAACTGACAGCAAAGAAAGTCTTAAATCATCTCCTAAAACTCACACACCAACTAAGCCTTCAAAGAAAGAAACAGATGAACACGAGGATGTCTCCTTTGTCGAAACTAAGAGTGACTCTGTCAAGGAGAACAAGATTGAGAAAAAAGAAGAAAAAAAACACAAACCACTGAAACCGAAAGCAGAAGTGACAGAAAAGAAAAAGTTATTAAAGGAGAAATCCCTGAAAAAACACCCAAAAGAAAGGGTGTCCAAAATGGATGAAAAGAAAGACAAAGAAAAGAGGGAAGTTAAGAAAGAAAAACGTGAAATAAAAAAAGAAGATGGTGTGAAAAGAGAGGAGAAAAAGGTTAAAGCCAAGGACACTTCAAAACCTGAGCTAAGGAAAATAACTAAACCTGACCTGAAATCTTTCACACCTGAGGTAAAGAAGACACTCCACAAAGCCAAAACCCAAGGGAGACCCAAAACAATAAAAAGCAAACCTATACCTGCCAAGGTGGAGAGTGCAGCGACTGTAGCAGAACTAATGGCTGAGAAGGTCAAGTCTGAGGCACAAGAGAATGGAATGGTAGAAACCATTCCTGCTCCATCTACTGCAGAAGATTTAAACAAGGACTTGAATGGTTTGAAACCAACTGAATTAACAGATCACCCTGAAGCTCCTGAAAGTGCACTTACCTCTGAATTAGCAGCTGAGAAAGACACAGAAAGTCCCATTACTGCAGAAGAGAAAAAAAAAGATCATGTTATCCATACTGTTATCACTGAACAGAAACTTACAGAGCAAGAGGCAGTGCCACCAGCAGAAATTAAAAAAGAAGTACCACCAGAAGAAATGAAAGAACAACAGGAAGAGCCCCAGGCATTAGAATTAGAAAAATTTGAGGATGAGGGTGCTGCTATTGAAGATGAAGATGAGGAAGAGGTTGAGATTCAAGCTGTTAGGAAGAAGACAGATGATGAGGAAGAAGAAGATATGGGAATAGGAGATGAAGAGGATGAAGGGGCAGCAAAGGAAACCAAAGACTTTGAAGGATTGGACAGAAAGCATGAAGTTGAGGAAATGGAGAAGCAAAAACAATGGGCGGAAGCAAAAATTGAAGCTGAAGAGGAGATGTTTGAAGAAGATGATGTGATTGAGAAAGCTGAGCTAGAAGAAGCTGAAGATTTAGATGCCATAGCAGATGAAGAAATTAAAGATCAATTTGCTGAAAAAGAAAAGGATGTTGAGGTCAAAGAAGAAGAAGATGCATACTTGTCAAATGTTGGCGGTATCACAGCTGGCATAACCTCTACTGCTCAAGGAGCTGCTGCAGCAGAGAACTTATCTTATATCCAGGATGAAACCATTCCAGGTTACCCAGAGACTGAGCAGACCATTTCTGATGAGGAGATTCATGAAGAAGCGGAGGACAGGATACCACACCTCCAAGATGAAGTTGGTAGCTATGACGTCTCAGTTCCAGACCAACCAGGCTCCTTTGATGCCATCCATGGAATAAGTGAAATACAAGCAGCTGCAATGGGCAATGAAATGGGCAAAGCATTGACAGGTGCCCAAGAACCAGCTATTTCCATCTACACCAACATATTTGCAGCTCCATTAGCTGAAGAGGAACACGTTTCTTCAGCAACATCTATAACAGAGTATGACAAGCTGTCCTCTTTACCCACTTCTGTTGCAGAAGATCAGTCCGTGGGATCAACCACAGCACCTCAGACTGAAGACACTGGAAAAAGCTCTGTGCTCTTGGATACTGTAAACAGTGTACAACAAGTTGCCCAGAATGAGGCCACCCAAGGAAAGGACTATCTACATTCAGCTGGAACGGTCTCACCAACATCTTCTCTAGAGGAAGACAAGTTCTTTAAATCATCTCCCTCTGAAGAATGTCCTCCACTCCCCTTAGAAGGAAAAACAGAGGGAATTGAGATGGCAGCCCATTATGATGATGAAGAGGAGGATGATTATGAAGATCAAACACCAAATGTTGACATTTCACTTGGAAAGTTGCAAGAAGGATATGCCTCGCCTGATAAACTTGAAAACAAGGAGAAAGAAAAAAGCCCTGTGCCTTTTATTCCAGATACTTCACCTGACAAAACATCCTTGCCAGCAGGACCAGTACCACCTCCTAAGGAGGATTCATCTGCAGACAAGCAAACAACACTCACTTCCCCATCGCACAGTGTTTCTAAACTTCCAATTTTTGAGTCCAGTGTTTATCCAGAGGTGGAAGACCGGTGCATAAGCCCTGATGACAGCACTGTTAAAATGGCTTCTCCTGTACATTCTGGACCACCTAGCACATCTCACTCTCCCCTGAGAATGTCTCCTGTGGAAGGAAAGGATAAAGTGCTCCTTACAGAAGAACATGAAGAACCACAAGAGCCAGTTAGTTTCACTGAAATTAAACTTGAAAAGGACAGTGAAAAACAAAAACCTGACATGTTAGATGAGAAGGAAATACCTCAAGCAGAAAAGGAAGAAAAGAAAGGCACTCAGGAAGCAGACTTGTCCACCCCTGCACCCCCTCCACTTGGAGAAAATGTCGAGGCCTTTTCAGCTATAAAAGAAAGTTTACCAGTTTTGCCATCAAAAGAAATAAGTGGCACAGAGTTAATGTCTCATCCAACTGTTGAAAACAAGGGCAGAGTTGAAGAGGACCTAAAAGAGAGCAGCAAGGCTGTGATCCTAGAGGATAAAAAGAGCAAGTTATTTGATGACCATAGCATTGATGCAACTCATGACATAACATATGACATAACATCATCAACAAAAAAAGAAGAAAAAGGAGAAAAGGAGAAAGAAAAAAGTGAGGATGAAAAAGATGTTGAAGAGAAACAAAAAGACAAAGACCAATTACTAAAACATGCAGAAGATATAAAACATGAAGATATAATATCAGGACAGGAGAAAACATCATTGCCTTCTAAAGAGGATATTGTTGACAAACATATAAAAGAAGAAACATTGCAAGATAAGACTCCTGCAATTCTGGAAAGATATGAGATGGAGAAACAGGAGAAAAAAATAGAGGACATTCAGTCAGAGAAAGATGAAATATCTTCCAAATTGGATCAGGAATTCAAAGATAAAGATTTGACTGATTTATCTTATCAATCCCTAGAAACAAGCTCAGACATCAAAGTAGAAACATCAACATGCCATGAATTGACTGAAGAATATATAAGGACTCAACAAGACACCATAGAGACAGATACAACAACAAAAATGGAAAAGACATCTGAACAGACATCACAGTCAACTGAAGATAAATCCAAACAAGTAGTTTCAGTGGAAAGTGATTCATCTGTCTGCAGAAAAGGGCAGTTTAAGGAAGATGCAGATGTCCTCAAATCTCAAGTACAACAGTTAACTGAAAAAACAGACGTTACCTTAAAAGATGACAAAAAAACAGAAACTGAAATTTTGCAGACCTCTGACGAAATTGTTTCAGCTGTAAAAGAACACGAAGAATCTAAGGATGAAAGCATAGAGGAAGTAAAATCTCAAACACAACATCAAATCTTAAAATCAGATCCTCAATGTATACATGTGCATTCAGAAGGGAGTCAGCCCATTACAGAGAAAATGGATGGTGCTAAAGATGATCAAACATCTAAAGAGGTGCCAACACCAAAGATAGAATCTCATATATTGGAGGTAGCACCAAGTGAGACAGAACTTACTAGCAAACAAGATGAAGGACTGAAGTTTGTAAAAGAAACTCACACCACACATTTAGAAGTAGTAGACCAGAAAACAGATTTTGAACCTGTTGCAGGCCAACCTCAATCTAAAGATGTGCATGTAGAGGAAAGTCAGTCTGTTACAGAGAAAATGGATAGTGCTAAAGATGATCAAATATCTAAAGAGATTCAAAAGATGGAACCACACATATCAGGGGCATGTGAGACAGAACTTACTAGCAAACAAGATGACGAACTGAAGTTTGTAGGGGAGACCCACACCACACATGCAGAAAAAGTAGACAAGAAAGCAGATTACGAACCTGTTGCAGGTCAATTTCAAATTTCACCATCCGTAGTTTCACAGGATACAGATGCAGAGCACCAAACTAGCCAGGATTTCCCACCCAAAATAGACCATGAACTTAAAGATGAACAAGCAGACCAACATGAAGCCTTGCTGTCTGTGTCCGAGAAATTAAGTTCTCCTGCTGAAGAGGATCATGACTGGAAAGACAAAGATATAGAAGATAACAGGGCACTCCCCAAAACAGACATCACCAAACCAAGTGAAAAACCTGATGAAGAACATCAGACCTATGGCAAAACAGATGTGCTTACTATTTCTAAATCTGAATATGACCCTAAACTGGAGAGTGAACCCCAAACAATAACATTAAAGAAAGACTCACAAGATAAAGAGGATGAAAAAAAGTTAGTTGTCAAACCTGAACAATCTGTGATGTTTGAAGACATATCGTTGAAAGAAAATGAATCCAAAGAAAAGCGTGTGGATGACAGTCAACTTTCGACCTCTGAAGATCCTTCAGTATCTAAGGAAATAGATTTTGCTGCTAAGCAGGATAAGCAGTATGAAGAAAAACACATTGAAGAGACTGTAGATAAAACACCTCAACCAAGTATAGTTCCAGATGTGGCTTCTGACACAAAACAAGAACTTCACACCATACCTGTGGGAGATAAAAAGATTGAGAAAATTCAATTAGAATCAGATAAAATTGTGATTTTAAAACCAGAACATGATTCAGTAGACAAAATGATTAAAAAAGATGTAATAGCAGAACAAAATCTTCCAGCTGAACAAGATAAAGAATTAAAAGTTAGCATAGAGTTTGAGGAGAAATTAATGAAAGAAGATACATCAACATTGGTGTCAGATGAAGTACAGGCTACAGTTGGGCAGGAAGCTAAAAGGAAATCTCTTGCAGAATCATCAGAACAAATGTTTGAGACATCGGTTCTAAGCTGTAAAGAAAAAGTGGAATTGAAAGATCAACCCCAAAAGGAAATCAGGCAGCATACATTATTACAAGAAACAGACACTTTGCCATCAACCGACATTGGATTTAAATTAAATTTAGATTATAAAGAAAAATTCATTGAAGAGATTTCACAAGGAACCTCCTTGACTGTTGACAAAACAAAAGAAAGCATAAAGTCAACTTTTGAAACTACATTTCCAACCAAATTCTCAGATGAAGATGAAAGCACAGAAGAGGATGAAGGAGATGCTGTTTGTATGGGAGGTGCTGGCTCAAGGCCATTATCAGTAGAACCCTGGAAATCAGAGGAATCAAAAGCAAGCAGTTCTGGACCACCTTTAAGTCTGAAAAAGGAGGAAACTGTGGCCCATTTAGAAGAAAAAGAACTGACTAGAGATTCAGGTGAGTCATCACCTGAACCAGAGAAAGAGTGTAGGGTGGATACCACCTCACCAACTCTTGCTACTGCAGACACTAGTAGTAAATCTTTAACTGAGATTTCAAGTCAGCCCCCTCTAAGTGAAACCAAAGCTCTGAGTGTCACACTGTCCAGCTCTGGCAGTCAGGCAAGTGTTGAGGATGCCAAACATGAAACATTGCTGTCTTCTGATGACACTGCAAAACCTGAGAAGGAGGCTGAGCGGGAAAGGGAAGGAGAACGTGAGATTGCCTCTCCGGGGTTGGAATCACATTCAGATTTTCAAAAGACAGACAGTGTTGATAAAAAATGTGCTGAGAAGGCTGAAAGTGAGAAGATGACATCCGAAACGGAAAAAGATGACAAGATGACTTATGAAGTGGAAAAAGAAAGCTATGAAGCTTCCAAATACGAACCATATGAAAAGCCCATCTCAAAAGATACTGAGATGGAAAAAGAGGAAGAGGACCAGCACATAGATTTAAGTGACAATAAAAAAGCAAGTCAGTCCCATTTGCTTGGTGCTGCATGCCCAGTAGAGGAACTAAGTGATGATGAACCAGTGTCTTTCAGCAAAGTTGATTATGAGACTTCATTTATTGAGAGTAGGGTGAGTATTCAAAGCAGCCACAGTGCCTATTCAGAGCAAGATAATAGGGAGAGATATCAAGAAGAACAGCTGGACAGAGAAGAGAGAGAAGATTATGTGGACAATAGTTTGACATATGTAGAGACTTTTGACAGCAGGACAACTTCTGCAGCGGGTTCCAGCTCATTTGCTTCTATCGATTTGCAAGACAAATCAGAGAAATTGGAGAGAGAGGAGAAAGAGAAGGAGAAAGAGACTACCAGAGAGGACACACATTCTCCTTTTCAAGGACAAGATGAAAGTCTTGCTAAATTGCCACATAAAGAATCTTCCTCCAGCGTTACACAACCTGATAAATCAGAGAAAGACCATAAAACACAGGAGACATTGGCAACACCTAAATCAGATGACTTGGACAAGACCAAAACTTCTCTTAAAGTTGAAACCCATGTGACCGAGGCTTCTCCTCAACAAGGGATTCTCACATCATTACAAGATCAATCAAGTTGTCAGAGCGTAACAACCTCAGTTTCCACCTACGGTGAGAACAGAGCACAGAGTCAAATCTCAAAAAATGAAGGCAGTAAAAATAAATTAGATTCGGATGAAAGCAAAGAGGATCCATTTTCTTCTGGTCGGTACTCACCACCTGAGAAGGATATACTTCCTGCCAGGTTATTACCTGAAGAACCAGGTTCTAGTGCTGCAACTCCTAGTTTCTCGGGGCAGTCACTGAAAGTCGATGACAATGTTCTTTCACATGAGAGCACTAGCAAAACTGATTCTCCTACAATTAAGACAATGAGTGTGAGTGAGGAGGCAGAGGAAGGCTTGGTCAGAAGTCAAAAAATATTTGCAGAAGAAGAGGAAGACTATGAGGACGAGGAAGAAGAAGAAGAAGATGCAAGTGACTTGGATATTGAAAAGGGTGCCAGAGAGATCTCTGAGAAAGAGTCCAAGGCAGCATCTGATATCACTACTACATCTAAACCCCCAGATATAAAACAAAAAACAACAGAACAAGAAGGTACCACTGGTCCAGATGCTGTTGGAACAACTGGAAAACTTCCGCAGGCAGACACAGTTGGTCCTTCATCTACAGAGGAAACTAGGGCACAAACAACAGAGCCTTCATTAGTACAGAGAGATCAGCATGATGTATGCAGCAAAGATGGTGCACAGTCAAAAAAACAAGACACTAGTTTAGTCCAATCTAGTGATGATAAACATGAGCATGAACCAAAGACAGCTTCAGAAAAAAGGCCTGAAGGGTCTGAATCCCTAGCTGGTGCGCAGGCAACCATGTCTGATGCAACTTACTCCTCATCATCATCTTTCAGTTACTCTTCCTCAACGTCTGCCTCATATTCAACTGGTCAGCACCTTGGAGAAGGTCCTGAGACCCCAATAACTACTGCCAGCGCCCAGCTGAGGTCAGATGGAGACAGTATATCTTATGAGTACTCATCACTAAAAGAGGAAGAATCTCCAATTATGGATTTGCCATATTTGAGTTCTGGGGGACACATAAAAGATGAATACATGGAAGTTTCTGATAGAACTATACCTGCTACAACAACAGTGGAGTCAGTATCACGTGTTGCCAGATTTCCTCCCCTCAGTCCTTTGGAAGAATCTAAATCTTTTCTTCAAGATCAAACATCATCTGCAGAGGAAAAGTCAGAGGAGGAGATATCAAGCATTAAATCTGACAAAGAGCACCTATCTGATGCTAAACATATATCTATAACAGAACCGCATTGCTCAGAACTACCAGATTCAGCAGCTTCTAAGCCTGCACAACCAACTGAGGTGGCATCTGACACCTCCCATATGATTAATATTGCACCTTTGGAGAAAGCTGACTCTGCAGACAAACACAGAGAGGAAAAATCCTCTGCTGATGAGCCAGAGGATAACAAAAGCAGTTTTGAAGAGGGAACCTTACCATGCAGAATTGAGTGTGACCGTTCTTCAGCTCCTGGTCAGAAACCAAGCATTGAGTGTGACAGATCTTCAGTTCCTGATGAAAAATCAAAAAGTGATTGTGACAGATCTTCAGTTCCTGATGATAAATCAAGCAGTGAGTGTGACAAATCTTCAGTTTCTGATGAAAAATCAAAAAGTGATTGTGACAGACCTTCAGTTCCTGATGAAAAATCAAGCAGTGAGTGTGATAGACCTTCAGTTCCTGATGAAAAATCAAGCAGTGATGGTGACAAATCTCCAGCTTCTGATGAAAAAGAAAGCAAAGTGTCATTATCAGGGCAACATGCTGACATAAAACCCTCAACCACAAAATCTGATCTTCAACCAACAGATGGACCAACAGAAACGACAAGTTCTCAGAAGGTGCCAGACACAGCATGTGGAGCACCAAGTACCAGCAAAGTCAGTGAACAAAGTATGAAGCAAGAAGGGGCAGAGGAGTCAGACGAAATGAAAGACAAAGCTGAGAAAGAACAGGTTACAGTAGATCTAAACAAAACAAAAGGGAATAAGATAGAATCTGAGGAGAAGAGCAAGACAGATCAAAAAGAATATGAAGGAAAAGATAAAGTAGTGGAGGAAGAAAAGATAAAACATGAGGAGAAAGCTGATATGAGCTCAGAACAGAGTGGAAAAATTCTAGAGGATAAGAAAGAGAAGTCAGAACAAAAGATGGAAAGTGACAGAAAACCTGAAGTCCTGTTAGAAGAAAAAGAAAAGAAAGTCATGTTAAAAGATAAAGAAAAAAAAGAAGCACAACAGATGGAAAAGACTGGAGAAAAGGAGGAATCTAAAACAAAACTAGATGAGAAGAAGGAACAAACAGAAGTAACAGTGACTGAAAAAGACAGCAAAAAAACAGATATAGCTGAGTTGAGCCAGCAGGGTGCCCATGCATCTGCAATCCAGCATGAGGAAGCTCTATATATAAAGGCTCCACCTGGCTATGGGGAAGATGTTTATGAAGGGATGGAGGAAGAAGAAGAAGTGATGAAGTATGGTTTAAAAGGGCGTCAACCAACTCCACCCTTGTCTGAGTCATCAGGAGCACAGGCCTGTTACCCTGAGGCCTGTAGAACATCAGATGAGGAATTTACTCGACCATCTGACCTCTGCATGGAAGCCACACCTTCTCATTCACCTTCATCCTTCAAGCACCGTAAAGGAGACCTCTCTCCATCCTTCATAAACCCAAGCCCACAAGAATTGTCCAGCGAGGAGGGAGAGGAAGATGCCAGAAGTGATCATTCAAGGGAAGATGATGGTGATGAGAAGGAGCAGCACTCTGTGAAGAGGAGATCTCATAAGCAGCAGCATCGCCATTCCCAAAGTCGCCATGAGGACACTAAGGAGGTTTCTCACAGCCTTCCGAGTGGTACCACCAGCGGACATGGTGTTCTGCTAGCCGGAGAAGAAACTCCTCCCACATCTTTGAGTGAGTCACTCCCATCTCAGTCTGACTCAGATGTTCCTCCAGAGACTGAAGAATGTCCATCCATTACAGCAGAAGGAAATCTCGACTCTGATGAAGATGCAGAACATTTACCAGTAGATAAAATGTCTGCTGCTGGTGGCAGTGGAGGGAGCCATCATTCCTCTTCCCCAAAGAGTCATGATCCCCCACCCATCTCAATGAAAGACCCTGTTCCTCACCCGCCACACCCTGATGTGTGCATGGTCGACCCAGAGGCCCTTCATAATGGTCAGACCCACACAGAACGACCAGTGAAGAAAGACCTCAAAACCAGAGGTTTGAGGAAAACACTTGGAAAATCTGCCTCACCTGCACGTAAAGGAGACACTAAGAGCAGAAGATCCACCACCCCTGTAAAGCAGGCGTCCAAAGATTCCTCACCTCATGCCCCTTCTCTTAAAAGAAAAGATTCAGAGAAAACCTTTCGATTGTCCAAAATGTCTGAAACACAGGGATCAAGGGGAGACATGTTTAACCCAGGAAGAGGATTAGTTAATGGCGTTAAGAGTAATGCAGGTAGTTATCTCATAACTGCAAAACAATGGTCTTGCACTAGGCCACACTTGCAAATAACCAATGTTATATTTTCCTTCAGCTTCTAACCAGAAATCGAGCACTGGGACCCCACCTGGACCACCTATATATGTTGACCTAGCTTACATTCCTAATCACTGCAGTGCTAAAAATGTTGATCAAGAATTTTTCAAGAGGGTTCGTGCCGCATACTATGTTGTCAGCGGAAACGACCCGGGCAGTGGTGAACCCAGCCGTGCAGTTCTAGATGCACTGCTAGAAGGCAAAGCACAGTGGGGCACTAACCTCCAGGTACATCTGCCTTTACAATTAAACAACATAACATACAACATTAAAGGTGCAGTAAATGATTTCTGAAAAATGCTGTCGAACAGAAAATTGGAATCAACACCGAAACAAACAATTGTGGGATTATTTGCTAGACTTTTTTTCTCTGCACGTAAAAAAATATTAAAACATTGTGTTAACTGACCTGCGTTTGAAAACTGGGCAGATCACAACAACACCATAACACTCTCTTAGCCAATCAGCAAAAGGGGGCGTATGCATCATCTGTTATTGTGGGCGGAGCGATGAAGGGAGGGATGTTTGAGTGTCGATTTCAAATATCAACAGCATTTCTCAGAAACCGCATACTGCACCTTTAAATAAAAAATGCTCATAATCGGACAATTCTATTCCTCTTTAGGTTACTTTAATCCCAACACATGACACCGAGGTAACGCGGGACTGGTATCAGCAGACTCATGAAAAACAGCAGGACCTGAATATTATGGTCTTGGCCAGCAGCAGTACCGTTGTCATGCAAGATGAATCTTTTCCGGCCTGCAAAATAGAATTTTGAGTTAGTTTTCCATTTAGATGCTTGCGATTCGTTTCTTATTCATTTCTAATCGTTTAGGTTTAGATGAATTACACAATCTACAGCTTTCCATTAGCGACTATTTATAGTTTGTACTCTAATTCTCAAAGGCAACAAAATCCTAGTGCTGTCAACTGACTTTATTATAAGCTATCGTCCTGATTCAAGTGTACATTTTTGTTTTGGAACGCATCTGTGCTTTGGCAGAAAACCGAATGCTCACTAGCTTGCGGCTATAAAAATAATATCTATATATAATGTTTATAGGCTGAAGTTAATCTGTGGATCTGCATTGCAAATTGATTTCTAACTTAAAGTGACCAAAATTCTGAACTCTAATGCCCATCATTTAAATTTAAAGCACAAAAATGATTTAATACATCATTTTATTATTGCTCAACGTCCTAAATATTCAATGTTAGCCCATGTACAACATAAACACAATTGTTTGCAGAACAGTATGTGAAAACACAACACTTTTGAACAAACCATCAAAATTACAGACTCAAATTCTGTGAGCTACAATTAGACACTTACAAAATCACTAACAGCAAATACAATAGAAAAAAAAACATACACTAAACTGCTCACCCAAAGAAGATTTGTGCCAAATCACAATTATTTTAAAAGGTGATTAACAAAATCTGCAACAAATAATCACAAACTTGTCTCTTTAAAGTGACAAGAGATTGATTTTTGTCTAGTTTAATTTCACTAACTTTACACGTATATACATGCTTGAAGAATGTTTCTAAGCAGACAGTGTCTTTACTAACTCACTGACATGACGTGGATTCTGGACTAGGACAGATATAATCATGTGACTCAGGATGTAGAAGGTTATATAAAGTATAACATTGTAGAACAAAATGAGGGTGACTGAGTACAAAAGAATGATATGACAGTAGATTTTCAGTAGTTGGTACTGCAGTCTTTTTACAATGCCTCGCTCAGACTAAACACTGTAGGTACATTAATCAATTACTCTGTGGGGATGAAGACTGGACAGTGTCCACCCAATCCGTTTAAAACCGTTTACTAACAAGGGTAAACATGCATTCTAAATGCACATTAATGGAGCTGTCAGTACAGTCAGATGGTGGTTTATTGCTAATTACATGATGTTTTCCTGCTTGAGTGAGAGTTTGGACATTTTAAAAATTGTCCCTCAGTGCTAAACTTCTTTTCGTAGCCGAGACTCCCTCCGACACACAAGCACTTTAGAGTTACGTTGTGGAAAGAAAAGCTGTTGGTGGACAACAAGGACACTTATTACCTACGTGAGACAGTAAAACACATTTGTTATAAATAGACTAATCGGTGAAACAGGTTTCAATGGTTGCTGTGAGAGCAGACAGTGAGGTCTCCCTCATGTGCCTTTTGCGTGAACCATTTAGAAACGAGTAACAAGGAAAACACTGAGACATGTACACACACACACACACACACACAACGAAACAATCTTAGAAGAACAGTTTACATTGGATTCTCTGTTTGAATTACTTTATAGCCTTATTACTTATTTAGGTTTATGCTAATACAGTTTTAACGACTGATAAATTAGAGCATCATAATAAAGATATTATTAATAGCATTATTTGCACCAATAATTGTATGACTGCACTTTTATATTTAATAATGTGGGTAGGCGGTGAATAAAGGCTAAATAAATGAAGTAACCTGCTAATTTATTTAGAAAAAAAGCAAATCCGCTTAATTAAACCGAATGTTGAATATAATTTTTTTTATTTGACGCAGTGGACTGAATGACAAACTACTTTAGCTAGATAGATATTAAATTGTATGAAGGTACTAAAAACTCAAGTACTGAAGGAGGAAAAATGTTTTAAGATTTTTGTTGCTAACATTAATTTGCATATTTTTGTAACCTCACTTCTTTAAATATTTATGCTGGACTTCCTGTTAAAGTAACCAAACTAAAAGTTACTAATACTCGGTTCTGCCATTTACAACAGCTAACAACCAGTGTGTTTACACTAGAGGCAATGAGAACAGATATTAGCTGGCTGTCACATGTATGCATTGGGTCTAAAACAGACCAGATAAACGGTGAGACAGTGACTGTACATCCCTAAATACACCGTGAGCGGTAGTTTTAAAAGTACTGCATTATTTTGGCCACGGTTACGTAACACATAACACAAAAACTCAGCTGGCAAATATACAGAAGTTAACCCTGATATCCAGATAGCAGTGCCATCTCTCGTTTCCAAAAAACTCTGAGAAACCTCCCATTTATTTTCCGCCTGTCTAATCTAACTGCTGAGTTTTTAATGCATTCAGTATTACACATTACAATGGACACCATATTCATATTATGACTATATATTTAGTTACAGTATGTCAGAGTTGTTCTTGATATGGTCGAGGTGGTCAGGTCTTTTGGTACTAGCTGTGAACGCACAGGTGTTCAAAGCCTAAGATTTTAACTTTAGGGTCTCAAAAAGAAAGTAGCGTTGCATTTAACTAGTTTATGAATTGTGTTAAATACAGTGTACACAAATTAACACACAAACATAATTAATTCCACCACAAATAACAGCCACACTGAGACCAAAATCGTTTTTTTTTGTTTTGCATTTTTGACCACGTTAAAATGGCGTGGATATATTTTCATATTTCATTTCAGATACCTGGCCTTAGTAACAAGTACTACGTGGTCTTGTTGATCAGCTGTGATCTCTTTACACAAAATTCTTTGTGCTAAAGATGAATGCACTAACTTTAATAATATTTTTGAATGTAAAAGCTTTGCTGGATGTTGCCGGATCAAAACAAAGAACTGGCAAAATGTGCACACGGAACAGAAAACCTCAGATTATGGGTCACGGACAGAAAAGTGGATTTGAATGAAGAGTGACTCATGTCAAAATATTACTGTACTCTCATGTTCAGCATGTATGTGTGATTTTAGTACTTCAGTACTTACAAATAATCTTTCAATATGTTGAAAAGGGCCATTTCACGACTACTGTACTACACTACCAGACAAATTCCTCTATATATGACTTCAAATGCCAAAACAGAAATCAAAACAAATGGCGTTAACCTGTACATATTACACAAAATAGCTGACATGGTCATTTATGTGAAACGCTTTCTTTAAAGAAGCTTTATGGTCATTGTAATTTACTTCAGAAACGATAACTACAAAAGACTACAAAAAACCTCTTCATGTTAGTTCAGTTTAATTCTCGACTACATCTTTTATCATGTGATGGATTCATTCGGCCATGTTACGTACGCGTGTCCATCATTGCATGTGACCTTATTAGTTATGCTTCTGAATGTAATCGTTTAATAATCAGAATTAAAATAAAACTATTTTAAGAAGATATATTTGAACAAGCTAACTGTCTTTATGGTACTGAATATGCATATTACTGGGCTTGGCTTCTGTTTGCCCCGAGATGTTGTTGAGAAGATGCTGTGAAAATTCCTCGTTCTTTGGAGCTGTGTGAATCTTAGTTCTCTTATACTTTAGTGCAATATTCCACGTTCTGTATTTCAAAATGCAAAAGTAGGTTTCTGCTAATTTACTGTAAAGGGATCCATCCCGGTGATCAATAAAAGCATTTAGCAACACTTTGAACTCTTCGTTTGATGTCTTGCATGTTGCACTTATACAAATTGCACTGAATGA